>VYZV01021996.1:51874-69845 GCA_013401275.1 Pandion haliaetus | reverse complement strand
TTTGTACTTTAGATAGGAAAATCTTGAGCAAGAGGTTGCCCAAAACCGATATTTTCTGACCACCTTTGGGAAGTGCTGAGTGCCCTCAACTCCTGTTGACTCCACAAGAGATTAAGAGAGCTCAGCACCTCCCAGTATCAGTCCCACGGATATATATCTATATCTATTCACATACACATACATACATATATAATGAACTGCTAACAAATACTGGATCATCTACTCTTTTCCTTGGCCAAATTCTTTGTGAAAGGATCAGACCCAAGGTTAGAGGTAAAACCATATGCAATTTACAATAAGCAAAACGTGTCTATAAACAAAATACAATTGGAAATCTGGGAATCATTTATATAGAGAGTGCTGGCAAAGTGCAGGCATATGTGTACAAAACAGTGCAGCACCTCTACAGATTTCAACAGTTCCATTTCTGAAGTTGCTAAACTAAGCCTTTATCATAACTTGGGACTGAGAAACAACACACTGTTAGTTAAAGACAAGGGTTTTACCCCCACAGCACATTCAGAACTGGGGTGGAAGTGCACACCTTAAAACCCAACAAAGCTGTTTGCACAGCTTGGGCTTTGATTCATCTAAGCTCTCTTCTCCTGAAGGATACTGTCATTGATCTGCTCTCACTCAAGGATACCCACAGTATTTCATTATGTGCCTACATCACATATTTACACTGACTCGTCTAAATTCCTGCTGTTTTCCCTGAATACTTTCTTTTTTTCGTGATCAGAGTCCTGGAGTGAATCAGCTAGAAGAATCTGGAACAATCTAAACAGGCATTCAAGGAAGATATCCAGGCAAGTAGTTGCAAAATTAGGATGAGAAGCAGCATGGGCAGGGACTGTAGCCCGCAGCAGCACGCACAACGAACCACATGGGAAAACACCCCATCCTGTTGCTTTCCCTCTCTCTATCACATGGATGGCCCAGCCAGGCCTGACGTGGGTGGGAAGCAAGGAGACAAACGTGTTTTGGCCCTGCTTTCTGCCCTGTGGAGCACATTGATATGGTCAGAGCTGGCCAGGTAGTCAGTAGAGGAATACTCACTCCTGGTCTGGAAGTCATGTAGACATTCTTGAGCTGCCAAGATGTGCTAGGATAGCTACACAGACACCAGGCTGGGTCTGGATGAAGCTCCGAGCTCCACTGATGTTCCAACATTTGTGCATGCACTAGGCCAGCAGATATACACGTGGATTCCCCATGCCTGTACTGTCCTTTCTCTGGAGCTGCAAGCTCCAAGAGACTCTGGAGGCTTGGTCCAGTGGAAACACACTAGCAAGGCCAAGAAGGTAAAGACAAACAGGCCAGAAGAACAAGAGGAGAGGATTGTTTTAATGTCCAAGAAGTCACTGAGATGGAGGGAAGAAGAATCAACCACTGTATTTCAGCACCAGGAAGTGGTTTCACTGTGTGAAGAGTTGGTGCAGCAGCTATGATACCACCCTGAGACTTGTGGGTCCTTAAATCAATTCCTTTTTCTGCCATGGATGTCTTGTGAGGCCCTGGGCAGCTCATTTTAGCTACATCTTCACTGAAGAGATGCCTCTACTTGTGGGTGAATGGCTTGGCTGCTCAGTGGCACTCAGGCTGCCATGGATGATAGAAGTAAGGACTGAGCAATGCTATCTCAAACCTTCTGGCATGCTGGACAACTGAAGTTAGAAGTCCCACTGCATTTAAGTGTTTGGGGTTTCAGTGTTTAGTATGGAGACAAACATTTCATCTTTGTGACACCCTATTCAGGCTGCAGCAGACTTAGGCATCTGTCTTTGTTCAAGAGAGTAATGAGTTATTTAGACTACACGGTCTCCAATAGTGCCGAATCCGGATTGTCTCTACAGTCAATGGAAAGCAGCCTCGATGCTTATTTTAGCAATTTTAATAGGAAGCTTAAACACAACCTTAGTTTCCCACCTGTAAAACTGGGACAATAGTACTCGTTAGAGCAAGTAGCATTCTATAGGTTGGAGAGGAGAAATATTTTGAGAAAGATTATGGGATTATCTCATGCTATTATGATGTGGCACATTTTTGTGACAGAAATCCAAAGAATTGAGACTAAACCAGAACTGGACAAAATTAAAGGATTATGGAGGCTGCAGAAGAATTCTGCTGCAACTTGTGAGATGCTAACTTTGCTCTGAGACAAATAAGAGACAAATTCTTGTGTCTGATATTACAAGACAGGTGAGTTATGTATGTGATCTCCATGAATCACTGGCCATCTGAAGCAGGGAAATGGTACAATATTAACAAGTTTTCTACCTGAAGAGAGAAATGAAAACAAGGCATTAGCAGTGAAAGAACAACTGGTAAAAAACATTTATTAAGTGTATTTCAGTGAACATTGGGCTAGTGATATAACATCTGGTCAAATATGTGGGAGGAAAAAAACTCTAGGAAAGGAGAAGAAAAGTGAAAGCTTATTTTATTTTTATTGCAAAGAAATTATATTGTGTAGAAAATAGCATGTTGCTGTTATAGTACTTAAAGGATTTAAACATATTAATTGTTGATCTACATTTCTTAACATAAACATACACTCAAAGGATATTACATGCTATCCATCTCCACCTGTACTTATCAGAATAGTTCTGCTTCTAATGGAACACAGAATCCTTTAAGTCCTGATAAGATGTAGGCTAAATGACATAAAACAGTTAACACAACTCTGCCTAGGCCGTGATTATACATGTGGTTGTTATAAAATGATGTTGATAAATTTCTCTAAAACCGTACAACTCACATTTGGGGGTTTGGTTTGAGGTAATGTGCATCAGAACCACAAAACGAAGGAAGAGGCATGCTTGGAAGTTCTGTGTGTCTAATTTAGGCATGTATTCAGCGAAAGACGTCTCCTTGGAGGCTGGTAGAGAGAGGTTCTGCAAATTTCCTCTGCAGGAGCATGTACATATGTTGGGAAAGGCATCGTTCCAGTATGATCATTACAGCCCCTTGAGCGCTCCATGCAAATCTGATGGCAGACCAGGTGACTCCACCCACATACAGGAATCAAGTTCTTTAAAGTTACTTTAAAACCCCAGTTTTAACAAACACAGCATCCAAGTGAAGCTGGTTCTTTCAGAAATCAAATGGCTGGGAGGATTCTAAAGATGTCTTGAAGAAGGAAATATACAGTCAGTTTGGATTAACAATCAGACCTTCAGCCTGCTATGCATGGGAAAATAAGGGTCTCCAAATCTTCCAGAAATTACACATTTGTTTCTGTACACATCCCCTTCTCCCTCACCTTTCCTGAAAAAATGGGGAAACCAAATGCAATAGAATGTAATTATTATACTCTCCTTGTACATTATGTAACATCTGTTCAGGACACATTAATAGGTAATTCACAGGAGCAGTTTTAGGATATTTTGTAGTGGTACTCACTGCTTACATATTATGGAGATGGGCACTGCAAGAAACCTAAGTTAAATTGATGGAAAGAAACTTAGCTTATTGAAATATTTGCACAACTGATGCAGATATGAATATAGGGTGCAAAAAGAAAAGCAAAAATTAACATGGAAACAAATGGCAGTTTCTAATGGGACAGTGGCAGCTCTGCCATAACTGTGGTTAGGATTGTTTCCATTATAAATCCAGGCTTCCACTCCAACTGCTACAAATCACAATAAAATATTTTCAGCTTCAAATATGGCATACATGGCCCCTGGCCAGGAAATTGTTTGGGCAAATTTTAGGTCATATGTCAGACATCAAATATTTTTCTGAAAGTGAGTCATAGTTCATGCGTTACTATTCTCACTATTTAGTCACACCTTAAATAGCTGCTGTACCACATGGCTCATCCAGAAAATAAAACAAGGCTAATTAAAAATATATTCCTGCACCTAAGATCAAGCCTGAGATGTGAAAAGCATCTCAGCATATTTTAAAATTCCTCTGATGACAAATTCAGAAATACAAGATTGGTTAATGTATAAATCTTTGAGATTTGCAGCCAATGGGAAATTTGCCATGCTGATGAGATATATGAAAATCAGTTTTATCAGAAATGTCAGTCTATAAATCAGTGATATCACTGCAACATGTGTCTGTCTTAGGACTGAATGAGTAGGGACTGTCTTTGGATAACTGTTTGAAAGAGCAGGAGAAAATGAGAGTCACATCCTTAAAACAGTAGTTCCCTATATGTAAACTACTGTATGTACTAGTATTGGCAAAAAGGCAGTTTGGTTCTTTTGGGGACTGGATACAGAAATTTTTGTCCTTCTCAGCCAGATATCTAGTGGCAGAATATTGAATTATATTAATGGACAGCTTTAAGTGAAATGATCAAATGGCCTTGGAGGCTGGGCCTGTTGTGGTAGATTTAAAAAAAGGGTACCTAGTTCAAGAAAAGAGATTCTTGGACAAAATCGTGGCCTCTGATGAAGTTAATGAGAACATTACCACTGAATCCATTCAGCACAGCATTTTCTTCCTGCCAGTTTGGCTGTGCTTACGCTACATGGTTGTGCCCACACTCTGCAGCCTGGACCCACTGTTGTGCACTGTGTCCATCTGCTCACTGCGTGGCAAAGAAATCTTGAGTTGTGCCATTTTTTTTGGAGGAACTCATGCACAGGGACAGAGGGAGCTTCATCAAGCTCCAGTGGATGTTCTGGACCAGGACAACTGGGAGGCCAGCACTGGACACAGCTCTGGAAAGCATGTCCAGGACAGACAGTCCTGAACGACATTTAGGGTTTCCAGTTTTCCATTCTACGTTGAGTGTATTTCCTCTTTCTTATGTAACCAAACTGTAGAGACAACTAGATTTATAAAAATCCCCTCTCTGCCACATTTTAAGAACCTGTGTATTATAACTTTTTTTCTTTAAAAGAATTCCTGTTTTTAACATGCCTGTGGGTCCATGTGTAATTCAATGTGCTTTAAGCATGACCATGAAGAAGTATTCATGACCAAAGTTAAATTTTTCTTCACAATGGAACATATGCATATCATCATGTGGAATTTGGGCATCGCTATAGTGACTAACATACTTGTGGTACTGCTCCTCCAGGAATTTGATTCCTAGCAATATAAGATCAGGTTCATTTGATGTTTATATTGAATCTTGCCATTGGTTTTGCCATAATTGAGCTGCTTTTGATAATATGTTAAACAGTTTCTGGAAAGTATTCAAGTGCTAAAATATCTTTTTATTAAGCTAATGAAAATCACTAGCCTGATATAAAGAGATGCAATTATGAAATCCACCCTGGAATAGCTTAACATCTTTCATTTCATCCTGGTAAAATGACAATGCAGCCATACTTTTAAATAGGAGCCATCCTTTTAAAGGGTTATGACTGAAAGTTTTAGGTTAGCTGTAAATTTTGGTAATAACTTAGGGAAGACCCAAATGCAAACTGATACTTGATACAAAAGTACCAAGCCTCCAACGAATCAGTAAAAGTTCCTTCAAAAAAGTAGCAACCAAATTAATATATAATGAAATTATGATATTTCTACATGAAATGTGAAGACAAGTAAACGGTCAATCTCCATTTCTCAAAAGCCATTAATAAAAATCTCTGTTTTTATCTTACTGGAGATAATAGAGTTCTGGTCTAGCCTGGAAGTCTGTACTATGAGGCAAGTTTGACAATCAACAAAGATGTATTCTTTTTCACTTGTCTTTTTAAATAGCCATTTATAGTAAGTTTATACTCAGCTTCACTAATTCATGGGCTACAGGTTTTGATACCAAATCCTGCAAATTAGTTCAGCTAAAGATGAGTTTGATCAAAATTCCCATTGACTTCAGGGAGCCAGGAATTTAGTCCCAGACTCAAGTACTACTAGAATGAAAGATTTTAGGAACATATGCTGAGATCCAAATGCCAAAAGAAGTCCATGCTTGACTTTTAATGATGCAGAATTTACACTGTTGACCGACCAATCAGAGCATAACCTAAACTCCTGTCATCCAAGTCCTTCATTCTTTCACTTTTTGGGTAGGTGGAACTGACATTATGCAAGATTTGAAGCCAAATAAACTCACATACTCAAGGAACACATCACACTAACCACTGTATAAATTAAGTGGGGTAGCCATCTCCTTCTGCTTTCTAATGGCTATTTATTTATGTAATTAACTGCTGTTAGAGAAAATAGAGACTTTTCAGGAGCCTGAAAGGATAGAGGATGGAAAGCTGAATTAGCCTCTTACAGAATATATGTCTCCATCACAAAGTTGATATTAGGTATGTCCTTGAAGTGCATTTTTATGACCACTTTCTCTACAGTGTGACTGTGAACCTTGTACACACTCATGGGGCATAGCTGGACCTCCAGGTGAGAGCTGCTATCTATACAATGCTGTGCTTATTTGCTTATTAATTGCAATATTTCCTTCACTTTTATTGAAAAAAAAGTGTTGAAATTCAGTATGAAATATCTCATGTGCATGCAGAATAATTGTGTTCTATTTGGCCAAGTGAAATACTTTTATCCATAAAGAGTTTGTTTTTTCAATCTCTCAGAATTTCAGAAACAAAACTCAGAATATCCTTTTATTTACACAGGTTTTAAACAATGATTTTGGCTTGTTTGTTTTGGAGTTGCCAGCAAGCCAAGAAATCAGGCTTGTTCTTGGTGATCTCCCCATTGCTAGAAGGCAGCATGAGAGGGAAACTGCCATTGTGCAGTATGAGAGATAAAAAACAGGGAGCAAGAGTGGGAAATAAAAGGTAAGGGGTCAGAAGCTGGAGAGAGGAAGGAGTGAAGGTAGAGGCAAAAAACAGGGAGAGCAAGATTAGTTCCTGTCTTGCTCTGGACTTCTGCCTCTTGCTGACCTGGTAGGGTGCATCCAAGGAGTCCCCCAGTGTAGAGGATAATGAAACTAGGTAGAAGCCCAGAGCCAAAGAGTAAATGGTAGTAGAAAGCCCCCAGCAACAATTATAACTGACAGCACATAATTTTTAAACAGGTTTCGGATCTGGAGAGTGGAGGGATGTTCAATTTTTCAGCAAGGCAAAATTCCATGGAAAGCAGATATTGCTGGGGGCAGAGGGGGTGGAGAAGTTAAAGGGGCATCATTCAACCAAATCCAGCTTTCTGTCAAAAAAAAACCTTGTTGGAAAATATTCAGTCAATCTTGTTTAGGGCATATTCTTAGACTTGAGACCATGCACATTTGTTAAATCTTTGCATTCCCTTCTCCCTGTTTAATGTAAATCTTGAAACTCAGTTAAACCTGTATTCCTCTAAATTATAAGAGAATCATAGAATCATTTAGGTTGGAGAAGACCTTTAAGATCATGGAGTCCAACTGTAAACCATGCTCACTAAACCATGTCATGAAGTGCCTTGTCTACATGCTTTTTGAATACCTCCAGGGATGGCAAGTCACCCACTTCCCTGGGCAGCCTGTTCCAATGCCTAACAACCCTTTCAGTAAAGAAATTTTTCCTAATATCCAATCTAAACCTTCCCTGCCGCAACTTGAGGCCATTTCTCTTGTCCTGTCACCAGCCACCTGACAGAAGAGACCAGCACCCACATAAGGCTACTCTTAGAGTAGGAAGAGGTGGTTTTAACATGGAAGTTAGAGCTGGGGTTTAATATGGAAGGAGGTGGAGTCTGTGAATGGGTTACATCTGTTAAAAAGGGCAACATCAACTATATTCACAGACTACATACGTGCCTATATTTGAATATGATAGTAGAATAGAATTATCATTGAAGAAATCATAAATAAATACATAAATCCTATTCCCTTCTTACCTAGATTTTTAGCCTGTAAGCAATGGTTTTATTTGTGCATATTCAGATCTCTGCACTGGTTTTGGACCTCCTTGCTGTCTGAGTGCAGGTACAGGATCTCAGAGGTGCTCATCAAGTGCTGTTGGCCATAACCAAACCACTCGGCAAAACCACATCCTTCCATACTATGAGAATCAGGATTGGGCTTTGACTTCTAGCACCAGTTCAAAGTCAGGTTTTGTTGAGGATGGTACAGAGAGCAGGGGAGGTGACATCTCTTGGAAGCCAAGATCCCTTCTCAGCACAAATAAGAGATACAAACTGCAGAAATACCAGCATGGATTTATAGCTTCACGGCTGTGGGGATCTGAGCTGTTATTTGTGTCCGTATTGCAAGTGGGGCAAACTGCTACAAGACATGGGAAGGTTTGTATTTGGAACTGACTGATTCAGTCATCTTAGGTAGAAGTAAATTGGTTGTTGTTCCGAGTTCTCCACAGTCCACCTCTTCAGATTCATGACACAGCACAGAAATGCCAAAGTTTAAATTTTGTGCCTGCCTTCTCTTCCCCACTGCCTGTTATATCCAGGCCAACCCTTCCCCAAGATCTCCCTTCGGTGGTGTAGACTCAATTGCTAAAATTTTATGTGGAATCTAGGCAGCACCCAAATGCATTTGCCTTGCAGTTTGAGCAGAGCCCTGTTTGAGCACATAGGTTGCAGGACAGGTAGTGCAGAACATTTCACAGCCTGGTGTCTCCACTCTGTAGCTGGTATATTGTTTCACAGAGTTTTATCACAGCACTACAGCAGGTGCATTTCATAGCTTTCTGTCAAGGAATTTCATCTGGTGCAAACCATAACATCTTGGCAATAGGCAAAACACTTTCTGGGAACTATTTTATAGCATGCACATGGAAAGGCATCAAGAGAGTAAACACCAATTAGGGAAAAGGCTAAGAACACTGTTAACCCCTAAGGTTCCAAGTAATCATCGCCAAAGTCTATTTATTCAATCATGGAATTTGTATACAACCACAGGGGATAGAAAATGGAATTGAAATCTGAGAAAGGGCTTGACTATGACACCAACATAACAAGGCAGAGCTACTTTGTTCATTCTGTCAAAGGTATCGGTGCCCCGTGGATCACACAGCGTAGCAGCATTTCAGTGCGTAACCCTACCGAGTGTCTTACTAGATTTCTCTTTGCCTTTTTAAATTAACTCACAGTAAACTATCTGTGCTGAATCTGCTCACAGAAAAATGGCACATCTTCAGAAATAAGGGCTGTCCAAAGAGGAGAAATGTGGAGCTTGTAACCTGCCCCTGCAAACATGGGCAACTGAGAACCCACAGTAAGTCTCTAATCCTTCACCATCAGTCAGAAAGCCCTGGGAGGTTGCACAGATAGATGCATTGAACAGGAAGGACAAAATGAGAAAGTGTACAATCTCTACTCTCTGCAGCAGAGCCAGCTATGGTGAGGGCATCTCACACTTGAGGAGAGAAAAATATCTTGTCTTTTAAGCAAAGAAAAGCGAGCAAAGACCATCAGTCTCTTGCTAGTGATCTCCTAGAGCTTCTGTACCTCAACTGATAAGACTTCAGAGCTGGAATCCACACCAGCCTCCCCCTGCCTGGCAAATGGGAGAGGGAACAAGGAATGCATAGGACACGAACCTGACCCTCCAGGTCCTCACCTTGGAGCTAACCACACAGAGCCCAGCAGAAAACTAAAGACATCTAAAATGAACAAGGCAACTTTGGGGAAGGAAAATGAAGATACAGTGAGCTTCTAACATCCACCTTACAACAGCACCAAGTTTTTTCTTGCTCTACCACCACAAAAAGCATAGACATTGAGAGCAGGGCTCCCACCACAGCAGACTGCAACTTCTTCCCCACATAACAGCCTTGGGCATGTCAAACAGCAGCTTCTGCTGGACCCATTTTTATGCCTTACCAAGCCAGTGCCTGGGACACAGACAGGCCATGGCTGTGCTCAGGCCATGGAAAGAGGTGAGACATGCTGGGGCTAGTAGAGCCCAGAGCTGCACAGCAGATTAGCTACATGTTGTTTCCCCTGTCTCACTCATCAGGGGTGGTAGGAAAGGGCAGACACTCTCACTTTGGGGACAGCATTGTGCCAGCATCGCTGCACATCTCTCAGATCAGGTATCTGCCAGATCTGAGCTCTGGTAGAGGACACCGGCTGTCTGTAAACAACCCAGAGCTGTAAACAAGTGTGAGCATTTGCACAGCATCAAAATATGGACATTCTTGACTCTTGTTGATTTTGCTTTTACACCGTTGCACTACTTATTTCAAGCTTCTGAATTTTTTAATGGTTACTGTTGATTCAAAAGTTTGCATATCTTCTGTATCTGTTACAAGTGTTGATGTCTACGTTTTCCAAGTCTCTATTCACTTCTATTATATTCTATTAGAACAAAGTTTTTCATGAAAATTTGAAAACAAAAATCCCATGAAAGCACACTTCCTAACCACGGAAACACATTCCTCAACCACAAAGGTGTATATGACATAGCATAAGGATATGCATGGAAACTTTAAAGCAATATTGCCTGGAAATCTTGGGGTCTGGACTTATTTATGCAATATTGTAAAACATTAAATATCACAAGTTCAATCTGAATACAATTTTTTTCCAAAATCACTAACCTTCATCTCTGTCCTTACAGTATTTCCTTATGCAATGTTTTATGACCTATTTCTTGAAAATACATTGGGGTACCAAGATGTATTTCATTAATTATTTATCCATGAAGTTTCTTCTATTTTCAAGAAATATTTCTAGTTTATTTTTCTCTGCAAAATCAGTAACATGAACACAAGTTTAAGTCAATCTTATTGAAAACAATTCATTTCATATATATGTGTGTATACATATATATATATGCTTAGCCACAAGCACATCTCTAATTCGTTATTTCCTTTAATGCAGAGGGAGACAGAGACAAGATGAACCAATCCAGCAGTTTGTGGGCTGTGAAGCGTTAACCAGTGACATCACTGCTAACAGCTGAGGACTGCTGTTAGCAGGATCAGCTGCTTCGAAATTGGTGTGCTTAAAAAGCCAGTTTACAGGCTGCCCTGTAGCTTTTGGGGAAGGTGGAGGGGGGAAGAAATAAGAGGTTTTATAGTGCTTCAGCTGCCTTTGATCCTGTGGTTTAGGGTGTGTTTGCTAAAGAAATCAATTCCTTTTGATTTAAAACAAAAAGTAGGGTTAAACTCATGCCTGATGTAACTCTTATGGAGTTACACTAGTGATTAATATTTTAGGGCAGTGGCGCAAGCTATTTTAGGTGCTGTGCTTTCTTTCAAGCACCTTTGAATGTATATATGAAATTCAAGGGTACCATAAACTAAACAATATTAGGAGTTGTAAATACAGTCTGTGAAAACAGCATAAGAATCTTGTAACACAAAAAAGGTGTTTTAGTCAGGAACGAATATCATAGAGTTCAAGACAGAAAGATGTCACCATCACTGAGAAGGTCTTTTTCATAAGGATTACAGTAACAAAATTAGAAAAGTCACAGATGATGGGTTGCCATTTTTATGACTCTGGAAAACATCCAGAACCTAAGTTGAGGAATATATTGAGCTTTCTTTTCTACATAGATGGAACCCTGTGAAGTGTAACCTATACCCCTGCTGCTTTGTATGCAATGGATTTCCAAGGGGACTCTTTGGAAAGAGCACGAGATTGTTTTCTGGACTCAAAGCAGATTTCCAGTTTCAGAGGTGTCTAAATGAAACATGGGGGAAGCACTCCTAAACTGGATGCACTCCTGGTATTAAGGAAATACCATTTAAACAGTTCACCTTTCCTCCAGTACCAATCTTTTACTCAGAGAAGCATACCTTAGAGACTATTGCTATTTTTACAAAGCATTTTATTGTATTTCCTTGAGGTTTAGTAGGTGAAGCTGCTATAGGTTGTGTGATGCAGTACACCTGAAGGATATTGTAAAGCCGAATCACATCTTTTCTTATCTCCTTACTGTATCAAATTAGACAGCCGAAAAGATTCCTCTTTCCATAGGTATTAAAAATGGGATGTTTGGTGTTCTGATGGTATAACTTTTTAGAAGTGCAATTTTGTAAAATACATATAATTAGAACCAGTAGTATTCTTTTGGAAGAGAAATAGGTCTGGGTACGGTTCTTTAGAAAAATCAATCTGCATTCACCAGTAATTCCAAAGAATTTTTTCAATCTAGCAACTTTTTCGAGCAATAAATCATCATTACTTTATATTACTTTACATAGAGAGATAACTTATACTCTGGCTGATCGACAACTTTCTTATTCAGCCTTTGACATCAATTATCTATTATCTATTCTTCTGTCAATATCTGCTGTCTAAATCTCATGCAAAAGAATTATACCTTTAGAGAGGAAAAAGTACCTTTACTAACTATCCAACATTTGAATGACTACATTTATTCAGTGTTCAATAGGACTGGGCAAATAATTTAATCAGCACAAAGCCACCCCAAATTTGTTGGAGTTAATGAGTTTTTTCAAGTCAAAACTTGAACATCTTTACTATTCCCTGGGGAAGTAGGATCCCTGGGCAGTAATGTCTCCAACATGCATCTCCCCCCAGGCTGCTTTGCAGGGGGAGGAAATCGCTGGGATATGATCCTGCGCCTTGGAAATGCCCAGCTGCTGTTACAGCCCCTTGGAAACACGGCCAGCTGAGTAAGCAGGCTTGAGGCTACTGTAATTTAGGCCAATAGCTTGCATGGTGCTGTGTTTGAAAAGAATCACCTACTTTGGCCCGAAGCCTTTTCTGAAAAGAAAAGGCACCAAAGTGTTCAAGCCCTCGTGGATGCCAGATGGGTTGGGCAAAGGGGGAGATGAGCACACACAGCCCACTGCCATGGCTGTACACAGCTTGCCCCACGCACAGCCTGAGCACCTGGGGCCTGAGCAACAGCCAGGGACGTGCTGGGAGACCTCCGAGCCTCACCAGGTTTAGGCCAACTCCCAGATGCTCTCCTTGTGCCAGCTACCCTGGGCTGGACCAGAGAGGTTTGGTCTGTTCTTTGCTCTGGACTTGCACAGACTGTTAGAAATGGCAATAGGACAGCCCAAGCTGAGTTACCATATAGTGGGATTGCAGCTTTTTATACACGGTTCCTGATTTCTAGAAGTGGATATGGTTCAACAAAATAATCAAGGAAAACCACTTCACTAATGGAGAAGGACATGCATTAATAAGGCAATTGTGGGATGGGTTGAAGTGACACTATGGGAGCAGTTCAGGTCTATTGAGCATATAATATGCATTTAAGAGGACCAACTAATCACATCTCTTCCTAATCTTCCAAAGAGCTTTCCAGTCTTTGGAACATTAATAATGTTGCACAGTGAAAGAGGGCATACATTTAAGGTGGAGCTGAGAGTTGTACTCAACTCAAATTTTCTAACATCTTTTTTTCTGAAAGACTTTCCATTAAAAAATTAATGGCTTTTTGTTGTCGTTGAAAAGCTGAAGGAGTATCAATGTCTCTATTCCACATTTCTTAAACATCCACAGACCTGGCTGAGATGATTTGGGTGCTCAGCATCATGTTTACTTTTGTCAGGGAAACAAAAAACTGCCAGCAATTTCTCAGTTAAAGCAGCCACCACTCCTCATGGCCTTTTCTTTAGGCTGATGCTAGCTCAGGTCGGAGTGTCCCAGCTTTGTCATTGTGTGTTTTAAAGCATAATTCAATCATAATTTTCTCTAGTGTCATTGTTTCCACTTTATTTTCCAGCATTGTTATTTGAACGCAGTGACGTGCTTCCATAAATCTGGAAGGACAAAAACTGGCAACTTGGATTTTGCACAAATGTCTTCTAAAATAACAAAGGAAAAGGTGAAAGTAATCAAAAGCCCAGGCACACACCACAGCAGATGTTGAAGTAGGATACATTAGGACTTCTTGGCAGCCTTTTAAAAGGCCATGGTGATTTGTAGCAAGACAGGTCTCTCCTTCAGAGTTATTTCGGTTCTCAGCAGGAGTGTCTGCTGTTCTGCAGACTGGGAGCTCCATTCTGCACTCTGCTGACATTGTCCTTCATGCAGCAGAGAGGGAAGGTGCTTCTGAGCTACTTTTCCACTGCGTCCAACCGTGACCACTGAGTCCAACCAAAAAGCTGCCAAGGTGGAAAATGGCAGGAACAAGTTCACCTGAGCGCTGGGGCACTTGTTACATACCCCATCTGCAGTGGCTGGGGCCACTGAGCACCGTGCTGTGCATCCTCCTGCCCTTCATCCTGCCACTCCAGGCAAATCCTCGTCTGCACCCAACTTTGGATATCTTTCTAAGGTAGTCCCTGCCAGAAGGTAAGGTTTTCCCTGGTTTATGCATGAATCTGATGTAATTTTCCCATTTCCCAAGATGCTAGTGAAGATGGCATCAATGCTAATAAAGGACCATTGGGAATTCTTTTCCCATAGTATGGATACACATCTACTGTCAACTTCTGTTTTGCCAGGGCCACAGCAAGTTTTCACTGCTGACCAGCCTCATGCTCAGACCGTATATTAACCAACATCTTAAACTGGTCTTTGTGTATTATACATATTTATATGAAGAGAAAGTACAGTTTTCTAGGAAAGAACCTGTCTTCTTTATCTACAGTATCTATGAGCTGGTGCTTTGGTCTTCATGGAGTCCTTTAGGTGTTAATGAGTAAAAATATTAACAGCTAATAGCTAAAACTCAAATATTATCAGAATTGTGGCAAATAACTCCCTTCACAACACTTGCCAGAACTTTTGAAAGACCCTCCCTCCCCTCCAGCCTTTACAATGTCTTGACTTTGAGACAGGAAACCCCATTAATTGATGTGCAAATACCCAGGTTCATGTTCTGGCTCCTGTATCTCCCATGGTAGGTTAGACCTAAATTTTATGTTGCTGTCAAACATTCTGCAGTTTTCTGGAGACACTTGTTCTGCAGCTTTGGAGAATTTTTAATATAGATTTTTACTAAATCTAATACAGCATATTTATTAATAAGACAGTATCATAATCGCGGTACTATTTTGTTTGATAATACGTTCGATTTAGTATGCACAACCCGAGCATTTCCAAGCCACAGTGTTAGTTTGTTACCTTCAGTCATCACAGCTCAAAATGGTCAGAAGAGCCAATGCTGGACTGGTTTCTACTCTTTGTGTGTTACTCAGTTAAAAGTTAAAATTCTGAGTGAGAATTAGCAAGAGGGTGAATTTAATTGCAAATGCTGCAATCACAGAATACAGACACAGACTCCTACATATCCTAGCGCTTTGCTTCCTGAAAACTCCTGGTAACCATGAACAGAAGAGCCCATCCTGGCGACTGAACTCTGTCTTGTTTTCACAAAAGCAGCCAGATCCTGAGATGAATAGCAGGGATGTAAAGCTCTTTCAGAAAATGAAACCCCCTGTCAATTCTAATATTTGCGACCAGCTCAGAAATAGCATTCTGTAATATTTTTTTTCAGCGTTTTTAGCTCCCAGTCCTTCAAGGAAGGTTTGTGTTTCACGAAGACAAAGACACTCTCTAAAAGGGAAAGGGTTCCCCACAATGCAAGCCGGTTTGTGGTTTGATGGGTGATGGCTTCATTTGTTTCATGTTTTTTCTTCTAAATATTGGCCTGATCATAATATCCAAGTCAAGAAAAGGCAAAAATAATCCCAGCCCCTGGGAATAAGATTAGTGGTTGTTTACCTGTGAGTTTTCTTCTAAAGCCTCATTGTTCAAAGGCAGATAAATAAAACCCCATATGCTGTAGACATTGAGAGAGTATATGTATCTATACACTATACAGAACTCTGCCATTAGCTAATAATAGCATTAACAGTTCAGAAGTAAAAAAAAAAAAGTCTCTAATACTTAGTCTTAGCAGCTGATAATGTAAAATAGGGTGGCATTTGGAAGCATAGGATGATGCCAGTCCCTGGGGAGAGAAAGGTGTTAACTTCTAATAGCTTTTCAGTAATAGCCAAGCATCTGCAGTCCCCCATAAAAAAGGGTTTTTAAAAATTAATAGAGCTGAATGTGCTTCACACTGAGGAGAATGCCAGATTAATAAGCGCATTAAGGACCGCTTTGGATTGGAAATAATTATGGAAGATGACAAGGAGCAGAGGTGGCATTGGTGGTGCTTTCAGGAATGCATTTTAAAAAGCAGTTTAAAGAGTCTTCAGATGTTGGTATTATCCTGCGTGACCAAATTAAGAGCAAATGAGAAAAGTTTATCTGGCATTTTGGAGTATTGAAAGGGCTTAGTGTTATAAATTATACAGTATGAGGATAGGCAGTGGTGAGTAAATTCATGTTAAACATTATTGGCAGTTTAAATAGCAACTGCTTTATAAAGCACTAAATATTTTAATTTGGAAGTAAAACTATACTCACTCCCCTTCCAAAAAAGCATGTTTGACTTATTTATTTGCCAGCACAATCATTAGACATTTTCTCGGTGATGAATTGGTGTATATTGTTCCCAACAGGCTGTTGTAAATGTAGAATAATAGAGATGGGTTATAGGTTTAGAATTTATTTAAAGCTTTACTGATGAAAAAGTTGAAAGCCACAATGACATCTTAATCTTTAGCTGCAGGCTAGGCTGTACGCATTCAAGGCTATTTCCAAATGGGTCTAGTGTTTATCAATATTTAATCATCTTGTTTCAGCTTCTTTTTTACTACTTGCTCTTTCAGCCCTTACAGGACAGATATCTTCACATCATGTTTCTTGATGTTATTGATACAAACCAAATCAGGCTTGGTTTTCTTGATGATGTTAATACAAACCAAATTGAGTTTGGTTTTTTGATGATATTAATACAAACCAAGGCTTCCAGTTTTTAATGTCTATATGATACACTGGCACAGCAAGGACTTTGTGCATATACTAGAGCTGTTGCAGTCCTATCTGATGGGTAGTTAGTCCAAAGACTGATATCCACAAACCACACTAGGCAGGCCACAGCACTTCTGTAGCAAAAAAAGCAACAACAAAATGTTATTTCATGTCTGTGTAATGATCAGTTTCCCTAAATACAAAAATATTAATGAAAAAAAAGTAAAGCTTTTACATGAAGACAAAAGTCTGTGCAGGCTTCCAAAATGTTTTGAAGACTTTTTCCTCTTAGTCTAAATGTGTGTTGCTTTCTTCTTTTACCCAATTTAGTATTTGCATGAAGTTACAAAAAAGAATGCCATTAATATCCAATTTTCTACTAACTACTTTCAGAAAAAGAAAAACTGATATTGAAATATCTTCTAGGTGAGTGATACTTGTAAAGAGGCAAACCCCACAATTATAGCAGCATCTTCCATTAAACAGTTCTAAGTACCGTATATGCAACATGCTGGAGACTCATTATTTCAAATCCAACTTCTCAAAGATTTATTTTTCTTTTGAAACAATTTCTGACAGCTTTTGATCTTCTAAACTGAAAAAAAAATCAAAGAAATCTGTTTCTCTGGCATATTAATAGCAAAGGAATTTCTGGATGCTGCAAAGTAGGAACTGAATATAATAGCATCTCAGTTTTATTCATCTTCAAAGAAAACCAAATATATTTTTGAGACTAAAAAATAGGATACCCTACAGATTTTGAAGGGATGGGATAAACCTCTTTTCACAAGAAAAGATGACGAGAAATTCATCTTGAAGGACGTTCACTATGCCTCTGTCCATTTAATACATTTACAAGCCAGCTGCCATGAGTTAATCTGGCTTTTACATCTGAAGCAAAATTATTTTATAATTTGGAGCTCATATGCCTAAGAGATATTTTTTTTTCCCAAATTCTTTGGATATTGTAGATCAACCTGCCTGCAGATGTGGCATAAGTGTACGCTGTTGCCTAAAATTTATGCAAGGGGTTCATTAAAAATCCTTTTGTAAAAGTTATGTATAGGAATCTTAACATCTTTCATTCACAGCTTCATCACTCCAACTCTTTGGAGGTGTAAAAATGAAATCATTAATAACAATTGATTAGGCCATTAGCAGCATGTGTGTGTTGTATGTGCACATGCGTATCTATATTACTGCAATAAAACTAATATACGTTCAAACCCTTAAGAAAGAAATACTTTAAAGCTCATGTTTTACAAAGATTCATAAATTTTGATAATCTTGTAGAGTTTTTATTGTACAGCTGACTGGTCAAAATATTATCTTTCCTTAATCCCATTTTGCCAGCTGAGTA
>VYZV01021996.1:10368-42456 GCA_013401275.1 Pandion haliaetus | reverse complement strand
TGCAAACACTTTGGGGCTAGCCATCCCTTTTTGTCTTCAATAGCAGGCAGCTGCCTTCTTTACCTTGAATTTTCCCTTGCATTCCTTGATGACATACAAGTTTCCTCAGGAATTTTCATGGCCAAGTCCTAGCAAAAGTCTGGGAACTTTGAAAAAATCCCAGTCTGTGTGCCCAGCATTTTTTCTCTCTCTGCCTTGAAAGGACAGTAGACCTTCCACAGCACCCTAGGTTGTATAAGAAACACCCTTTTAGCAACATTTTGAGAATATCAAGGTTGGTTTTTTCATAGGAAGGAATGGTAAGTTTTAACTGGCTTGTGATAAACTTTGGTACCCATGGGATCCAAAGGACAGGCTCCAGTTTTACAGACCTCGGACATTTGTGTTTAATGTTTTTATCATAACCCATAGCAGACTGATCAACACTCCTGCACTTTTTATAAACTGAATACTGTGTGAAGTAGTCGTATAGTTTGGTTAATCATCTAGATCTCCCTGTGGGGCATTTTTCATTCTGCAGCATTCTTTAGCAATCCAAAGATCTTTATACAAATTTATCAATTATTTATGAAAAGAGTACTTAACTGTAGTACAACAGATCTGGAGACCAAAATTCCTCACTGTACAGCCAAGCTGTACATACTTCAGCGAAAACCTGCCTCCTTCCACTACTGCTGCATTTGACTGCCAGCCTTGAATAAGCTGAACTGTTATTAATAAATTATCTTAATGATTGTTTTTAGCTAAAACAATAATTTGCAAATTTCCTGAATACATGCGCACACAAAATTGCCATGAGGTTTTACAATTTGATCTTTTATTTCTCATATCCTGTTGAATGCCCTACATAAATTATGCATTTCTAGCCTTGCTGTGTCCCTTTCTCTTAGTTATGACTTGCTGATGCCAAAGAATAAAATGTGATTCAGCCCTCCAGTGCATGAAGAGAGCCCACTGGGGCTGGCTTTAGTCCATTCCCTGTCATTGCAACCTGCTGGGTTTGTGCAAATAATTTAGCTTTGGGGCTAAAACAGCTAGACTAGGTATTTCCAAGCTAGTATGATATTAATGACATTAAAACACACTTCCCAACTCTGTCCCAAGAGACCTTTTCAAAGTTGTTTTATGAGAGACTAGGGAGATCTATTAATGAGTGAAGTAATTGTTACCTGTGGGCACAGATTTAGAACAACTTCACGCTTCAGATTCCAAAAGCACAAATGTCTTTGTTACAACCATGTTGTGTGCAGCAAACAAAAGGGATGCTTACAGAATCAGAGATATGGATGTTAGGCTGCACAGTGTGTATTTTTTTTTACATTCAGAAAAAAATCACTCAGATAAACAGGATATTTGGTATCATAAGCTCTTGTAACCAAAAAAGAAACCAAAACAATAAGTGGAGTAATTGTCCATAAAATAAGCAGGATGAAATCTACAACGTTGTTTATTTACAAGCATACACAAAACTAAACTACATCTCCTGTTTAATTTACAGTATTAAACAAAGGCACAATATCAGATCTTGATACCACTATGTTAATTCATGATGTGCTCACTTTTGGTTTATTACCAATATTTAGTTCTTAATGTGATCTTGTGTGCCAATCTGGTATATTTATATAGTTACACACATATTCGTGAGATGATATTAGAAATTACAGTATAATCTAGTTCAATGTAGCCTTTTTGTACAAGGCCAGCAGCATACAAGAGACTCAAAAACTCAAATGGCCCCATGGCTGTCTTGTGCAATTATCTTTTTAGTTCTTTGGGATTCCTTAAAGAGCTCAGTAGTGCCCCTGCTCCATCGCTGGGCAGACTAGAGGACAGGGAGGGGTATCAGGGTTGTGGGTAGCATGGCTTGTACTATTTGTGTTCTCTATTTTCCACAGTCCTTAGGGGGCAAATATAATTCCAAGGCAGTCTTGAAGCTGCTGTTACTCAAGGAGCCAGGTGATGCCCTGAACATACTGAGAAGCTGTGAAGCACGGAGGTAGCTCAGAGGTATGTGAACCAGGATCTGGTCCCCAAAATCTCATAAAGAGAGTGAAAAAAAGAGATTGACAAGAATTCTTGCTTTTCTTTTTAGCTCCTCTCTGTGTTTAGGGGGCTTTACTGAAATTATGTGACTATCATGAAATGACTTACAAGAAGCATATGCACGCACATGCTTGTGAAACTCTTCTTTCCAGATTCCTCCTTTGTGAGTGTGAAAATGAGACATCTCTCATTGTCTGTGAGAGGTGGCATCACCACCCCACACAAACATCTCCACAATGCCTCAGAGTTCCGTGGTCCCATTTTCTCTGTCACTGGACTTACTCCTTTCCCCACAGTTCAGTTGAACTTCTCGCTCTCCAACAACTACTCATTCCTGAAGGACTTCAGTGTCAAGCACCCCAACTGCCTATGAACTTTTGCTCAAAAGCAGCTGTTCCTTTGTATCATCTCTGATCCCATTTCACTGGCACTGCACTTTAATGCCTGAAAGCTCTGGCCATCAGCAGCTATGCAGCACTGTGTAGGTGGAAACAGACTTGACATCTACAGGAAACTTACTGTTTTCTCTACAAGCATGTATTGTTTGTGTCTCCAGGTTGTAAGCTTTCATGCCATTATGGGCCAAAACAACAGTTAAACATGAGCAATTATGGCCAAGGTACTAGATCCACAGCAAAAGAGAAGATTCAGAGAGGGAATTCTTTCAAAGTTGTAACAAGTGGTATGTTTTCTCCTCTGCCTCCACTTCCCCAGATCCCCCAACAGCCATGAGATGATGAAGGAAGGGGAAGGAAGCACCTGGCTTCACGTAGCCCACTGTCGTCTCCCTCAGGAGGAGCTTTTAGGGGCCTCTGCTGTGCTGCCTTAGAGGAGAAACTCAGGTTTCAGCTTCTCTAGCAAGCGGAGGCCCTTGCACGGGGGACAGGCAGACTTGAGCAAACCGAGTGGGGAAATTGGTATTTGCACAGCAGAAAAACATTTTTTTGCAAGTCATTTTCTCTATTCCCTTTTGGTTTCACTTCAGCTGCTTGTGGGTCTGTAATTGTCCCTCCTCAAGAGCCAGTTTTGTCTTCTGGTGGTTTGAACAGTTTAATCATCATACGAAAGCCATTATGGTGGGTTTCATCACCTTCAGTCACACATGACCATTACACTCCTTCTGGAGTATCCAGTGGGCAGAACACAAGGAGGTGAGTCAGGAAGGACAAGCTCTAATTTCAGACTAAATGCCTTCAGAAATTAGTGACAATGGTCTAAAAAGATTTAAAAAATAACTGCAAGTGTCACGGCTTAAAGTTCATTATAGAATGCATTTAAAGGGCTGAAGAGCTCTGGGTACCTGTTTGCAAGTACTCAATGGTTACAGTAGTCAAGACAGGTAGGGAGGTCATTTAAAGTGTAGCTTAATGCAATCAAAAAGAAAAAAGATTTCTATTCACAAAGGGAAGATGACTAAAATAACACCCAGAAAAATGATATAATGGATATCCGAATCTCACCCAAAGCAGCAAGAAAGGTAATTACTGGATTCATGTCATACAGGAAACACATGGTCTAAATTTTGCTTTTTGATAGAGCTCAACTCCTCTGTGAGATTCTACCCCAACACTTGCATTTTGCTGCTTTGTGGATTTCTGATGAGTTAATATAAGATGGGGTCAGGGCTAGCTTATGGCCAGGCATGCGACAAACACAAAGATTTCCTCAGTGTTCTTGAATACAAAATACACACTCAGTTAATGCGTCCTTGGTGTAAAGCCACTGAAATCAGGTATTGTGCAATGAATCAATTTGATTTTACAACCTACAGTTGTGCAATTTATATTCAACTGACCTAAACTGGATCTCATCTAACTAGTTATTTCACTTTCTGGAAGATTTTCTTTCCTCAAATAGTATTCCTTATTTTGTTGTGGAGTTTGCATTTTATACCAAAAAAAAAAGTCATGTAAAGCTGGGTCCCATATATCTGTTTACTGAAAACATAAAATTATGCAAGCCTTGATAAAGCTGCTCCTGTGGTTGTGTTTTGGAGTCTTCAGAAATGCAGAACAGAGTAAGCACTTGGACAAAGCTTGCAATCCTTTTAGATTAGATGTAAGGAAGTAGTTCACTGTGAGGGTGGTGAGGCACTGGAACAGGTTGCCCAGAGAGGTTGTGGATGCCCCATCCCTGGAAGTGTTCAAGGCCAGGTTGGATGGGGCTTCGAGCAAAGGTGTCCCTGCCCACAGCAGGAGCGTTGGAACTAGATGATTTCCAAGGTCCCTTCCAACCCAAACCATTCTATGATTCTATGTTTAAAAGAGTACCACCACCTATACTATGAGACAATTTTTAAAGCATTTTTGTTCCTAAAGTCACAGATTACCACGTATGTGCTTTTGTAAACGCTATGACAAATTTAGCTGCAGCTTAAGTACCTAAATAGCATAAAAATATAACTTTGTGTCTTCCATCTTTTTATTCTATATTTCACGGTTTGGCTTTGTATCACAACCACTTGTCTCAAATAGGAATGAAGCTTTTTTTTTTTTTCTGCTGAAAGGTATGAATTCCTGAATGGCAATTTAGCATGTATGCTTCAGGGAAACACTGCATGACTTTTCATATGATTTATATTGACCTTTCATTAAAAATGAGCGTGATTTGGATTCTACTGCATAAGAGCAGAAGAAAGTAAATGATAGTCTCCAGAAACTGGAGCTTTTTTTTGTCTAACTGGAGAGACTGAGAATTGTGTTATTATTTGAAATTTTCTCCCTCCTTTTCATATGTTAAGAATACTAAGGTAGCTGTTGGGAGTAACAGGAAAAAGCTGGGGATCTTTATCAGTTTGGGGAGGTGGAGTCATAGGGAGTGAGCTGGTCAGGGGCCCTCTCTCCTCACATCTAATAAAATATCCAAGATTCTAGCAGGAGAACAGTTAAGTTTTAGAGCTGAGCCATTTGAACCAGTTTGCCCATTAGCCTGCATACAATCAGGAGTATGGGGCTAGAAGATACGTTCTTGCCTGTTGGACTCAACACTAGCACCACTGGCTAAAACCTACAACATTCTCACACAAATCCAGAATAAATAGGGATATTGGTCCCTGCTGGCCTTAAAAACTATGAATGTATGTCCAATATAGCCACTTCCAAATGAAGATCATCTACCATGTAATTTTCAGAGAGATTGGAGCCATGGCAATGGTGGGACAAGAATAGCATCAAATAAAGGCAAATATTCCTGAAATCTGCATGCTATTATTTCTGCCCAGAAAAAGGGTCTGCAGGTCCAGGATGGTGGTAGTGGGAAAGAACATCTGGCAGCTGGAAGGTAACCAGAAATAAGGAACATATGGAAAAGGGGCTGTGGGGAGGCGGGGATGGGGTTGTTTCCAATACCCTGTGTCATAATGCCTAACCCCAGATTTAGTAGGGGCCACTGAGCGGGTTTGTGTGGTTGCCAGTGCTTTGTGTAGCATTATTGTTGCTTTGTTTTGTTTCTAAGGAGAATTACAATCTGTTACTATATTAAATACGGCATTTGTACGTGTGTAGAGATGCGTGTGTTTCTCTTCTGCTTTAAGGCATGGTTTTCAGCTTCAGAAATAATTTTCAGATTCAGAAAGGGTGGAAGAGCCAAGGAAATGTGAATTGTTTGTCTACATTATCTGAGAACTACATGACTTGCTGTTTCCTAGGGAAAGCTCTATAATTTGATTGCAGATCTATATTTAAATGTGGGAGAGAGTCTAAAGGGGACCTGACACCTCCACTGTGAAAACTCAGATAATACAGACTTCAGGAGTTTAGAGTTCAAGGTATTTACATATTGATGTTTTCCAGCACTGGTGCAAGCAATCTAACAGCACAGGATGTGCTACCAAATGACTGTTTGGGTTGGGTTGGGGGGTTTTCAACTCTCATTTAAGTGTGAATTCCTAGATATCTGAATTTACAAAGGCAGGTCCACTGGATTTCCATTTGCATATTTTTGGCAGCAGTCCACCTCATTAATGCAGGAGAGAATCAGCCAATATTATAAGAAAAACACATATGACACTCAAGGGAATTAGAAATATATTGTTAATTTGACGGAGTGTTAATAGGCCCCCTAATGTCACCAGTTTTTCCTAGCAGTTGTCTGCAATGTTTATTTCTTGTTGGACCAACAAAATCCTGGTTCATATTATAGACATGAGCTCCACGGTGGTGGTGGCTCTTTAAGAGAGATGTGTTCTCCAGCAGGTTTTCAGCATTTAGTACTCCATTTTAATCAAAGAAAAGTCTCTAAGTCAAAGGAGGGAGGAAATCAAACTCTAACTTAAATTTCTCATGTAAAAGTAGATATTATTTTTGAATGATGCCTCCTGAGAAACTTTTCATTGACCTCTAAAGCAGAAAGTCTGCAACGGAGCGGTTATCAGGTTTAACTTTTGTGACCCGCAGCTGAAATCATTGTAGATTAGTGGCTAGAGGGAGATTAAATTCAGAATGTCCTGTAAGCTGAAAGAAATATGAATCTAAGCAGTGCTCTTTAAGAAGCATTAAAGAGTGTGTATAGAAACTTAAAATTCCTCTGTGTTAAGTTACTTGGTATTCCTTTGCCGTTCCTCATAGATTTATAAAGGACTACACCATTATTTTTGACCTTTTACTGCTAAGGGCCAGGAGGTTACAAGTTTTGCTCTAGTAATTACCTATCAGTCTAACAAAGTAACCTTAATTAGCGGGATTTTTTCATACCGTATATAGGAATGGGGCATGGTGTGAACACATGTTATTATGATTTAACACCTTGCTCAGATCTCATGTATATTCTTCGTCTTCTGCTGTCACCACTGTAATTAGGCAGCAGAGGTGCAATATATTCAGAATTTTTGTCAATACCTGCCCAAAGCTCTAAATGTATGTGTGATAGAAATGAAGGCTAATATGCAAAGAAAAGCTATAATGACCATTGGAGACAACCGAGCTCCATTTAGCTCACTGTAGTGAGCTCGCTCTAGTGCACATGCTTTGTTCATGCGATCACTCTGGTTTCATCAAGATGGATTATTGCTTAGAAACCTAACCCTTCTCCCACTAGAATCTTGGATATTTTATTAGCAGAGCAGAGAGGGCCCCTGGTTTTTTTCTCTTTCATGTTAGTGCAAATCTGTTTTATCTTCCCTCAATCTGACTTTTGATTAGAACAATATTGAATTTTCAATTCAATTTGCACTGATTAATCAACTTCATTATGTATAAAACCGAAGCAGGCAATCCCATGTGTGTCTATACCATGCTTCCCTCCCTCCCTCTGTACCTCCAGTGCATCAGGACTTGAGAAAACATCTTCTTACTGAACACTAGGGAGATTGTTTTCCATCTTTCTCTATCCTTACACACCGCGATCACATACATCCAGTTATTTTGTGTAAAGGTCACAGGAAAAGATTAAATTAATCTGTGCAACTAAGTATTGCTAGAAATACTTATTAGATAAAGGATTGGTTGGCACACAGTTTCCCAAAATGTTCCAGCTCCTTCTCGTTTGTTTCCTCTCTAGCAGAGAGATCTCAGTCCCCAGAGAGTTTCTCCTCCTGATCCCAAGAGCAAAATTTATTCACTCGGGGATTAAAAGCCATGCTGTATGTTACAGGTAACCAATCACAACTAATCACAGAATTCAGAGATTGACTATCAAACAATTTCAATTAAATCTTTTTACCAAAAAAGAAAAGCAGCACAAAAGCTCTTATGAAGGAAACAGGATTTTTTTTTTTAATTCTGCCAAGAGACAGCCAGAAAGCAGGAAAAAGTCAAATTTCACTAAATAAGTTATTTATTGTAAATAACATGATGTCACCTGCTTTCTTCATCAAACATATATTGTTCAGCAAATAGCAAAAACAGTACCCTTATTATATGAATGACCTGCTTTTATTATCGTTTGTACTTTTCCCTCAACGTATTATTTGGAACTACCAACAACACTTTACAGTTGCTGCAATAAGTAAAGTACTTATTTCTAAGGATCCCCATTGAAATTCTTGTGATAAAACAGCACTTGTGCCCAGTGAAATCTGTGAGCTCCCGGTTTCTAAAAGAACTTTTCTTATCTCTTACTTTTTTTCACAACCTCATGGGAAATCTTCCTCCAAGACACCTTAGGATATAGTTCATTAAAGCTGTGTACATGATGAAGAGCCATCTGGGAGGGAAGGGATGCTGCTACAATACATGGTAGGAGAATGGATGCAGGCTACACAGGATATGTATGGTGGGGGAGGGATGAAAAAAGATGAAAGTGACATACGGGAATGCGATCTCAGTACTGGAAAAATATAAATTATTGCAAAGGCATACATTAGGCTTTAAATTAAGTTGAACAATTCCTCACATTAAAGTCCATGGGACTTCTTGAAACTAAAGTAGTAATTAATATGAACTAGAGTACATATTTTGCCAATAAGCCAAGAAACCACCTAAAGTAGGTAGTTAAAAGTAGACATCTAGATTCAAGTGAATTGTCTAACTCTTCTTCATAATTACAGGGGAAAAAATAGGCACTGCAAGAGCAATTCATCCTGTCAAAGAAATCTAAAACAATCAGATTAATTGCACCTTATTCTTCCCTGTTGACTGTGACAGTCACGTAGGAGTCCAGACTCCATCCAGACAAATAGCTCAGATGAAGATGTCTGTATTTCGAGCAGCTAAAACTAGGTGAGAGGTACTTTACCCCCCATGTATGTGCATGTTCCATCAAACTCAGAGGAGAAATAAGCAACAGAGAGAATGAACAAAACTTTGTATTAATAAAAGACACATCCTCATATAACTCTTATTTTTGTGGTATAATAGTTACGTTGCTCAGTAGCTGACTGAAAAGTGAAAACTCTTCATACTGTGAATTATCCTTTAATGTAATTAAAAATTATAATTGTTAACAGTTTCAGAATTAAATGCTTTTTTACTTATGTCTTTCAGTTATAATATGTAACATAAAAATATTAAAAGCCATCTATCCCAGAGGTATATGTCATCCTTTACATGAAGCATAAGTCAATGTTCTGTAAATACCTACTTTGCACATTTTTGTCTAATGAAGACACAGTGAGAATCTCTCATTAGGTTAATGTGTCAATATATCCATGTTTCATCATCAGGATAGTTTAAGAAAATAAATGTATCAACGTATGTACCTTATCTTTATAACACAGAGCTAAGACAAGAAATACTGGAGTTTGCAAATCTAAGGCAATAAACCATTTCTGAAGGTAGATATGCAAGATTATTTCTTTTTTTTCCACTGGTTCATGTGCAAATGGCAATGTATTTATTTTCCCCAATAGGCTTTCTTGCCAGAAAGGAAGATATATGGCTAAAAAACGGCACAGGAGGAAAGGCTTTCACAGGTTTACTCCTTTACAAGTCATCTGTATGTAACAGGGCTTTAAAAACATTTTCATTTTTATGTACATTTCCATAGTATCCACCAATACAACATCTTAATACTGTGCACAAACTAATGTATGCCTAGGCATGGCTCAATTCTTACTCTGATTTCTACCAGTGCAACATTGACTTCAAGGCGCTTATTTCAGATTTTCACTAAAGGAATTGAAATTGGAGGCAGACTTCTCTTTGAGCAGCACTCAGCATTATGTAGTTCAGCAGAATTTACTCAGTTTCTATTAGCACTTATTCAAAGTTGGCCACAAGTGTCAAATGAAGCTCCCATTTATAGAAATCAAGGTACTTAATTAAAATCTTACCAATAAAAAAGGGATTTTCCATTGTGTAATTGGAAGTCCAGATACTTAATCCTACTTAAAAATAACAAGCACTTACACTTTTAAATAAAGTGCCCTTTTCATTTTACTTTCAATAGTGCGTGAATAGTAAGCACCCTATGGTTTTAACCACTGAATTCTTATAATTTAAATGTTTTTGAACTTCTGGTAAATGTTCATATTTGTTTTTGACTTTGAATTTTATTATGTCATTTTATACTGTGAAGTTTCCTAGAGCCTTGTCAAGATAGGGAATTTTCCTTTAGAAACCAAGTTTTCATCAGTATTAATAAAAGAAAGTAGGTTGCATTTTTTTAACTAGTGTTGAGGAATATCTAATATGCCAAGTCACTTGAACCAGCAGTTCAGGGTCAAATCCAAAGGGTTTGATACTGCTTTTCTACCTGACCATCCAAGGCAAACAATGAGTTAGGGGATGTTTAGTGATGATTTAGAGTCTGTGTAACAGCAGCTATCTAGCGTGATGGAGATCCTCTCCTCTACAGACTTCAGGGTTTTACAATGGGAATCTACATCTCATGCCCTAATTTGACAGATGGAGAACCAAGGTGTGGAGGATGGTGTAAGATGTATCCCACATGATCCAGCAGGACAGTGGTAGGTCTCTTTAAAGCAATCAGTGCTACATCCAGTAGGTCAGGCTGCTTGAAAAATAAATTATCGAGGCCCCAGACTCTACAGCTCCCTTTCAGGAAGCAGACAAAACACTGAAAAATCAATCCTGAATGTGGAAGACACATATTTTGAATCAACACATCTTTTTGACCAGCAGGACCTCCAAATGCAGAAACAGCAGCACAAAGCTGTGTTATAACAATTACACCATTTATTTCCAAATTTACAGCCATGGGCATGCTCTACTGAGTTTCCTGAGGCACTATAGCAACTTATGAAACGATTGGGAAAGTATTTATTTAGACATTGTTTAAACAGGACCATCTGGGAATTCTTTTTAATATAAGCAGAAACTAATAGAGAACTTATCCATTTGGAGAGATACTGTGCAGGGACTGGTGTGTGCTTACATGTTCAAATTAAATTGCCTTTTTGCTTGTTCTGCATACCAGGCAAGTTATGAATCATTGTCTTTGAATAATTTTATCTACAGTTTGAGATCATTGCGCTGTGCTGGATTACCATGGACAAAGTATTTTTAATCGTTGCTGAAGTGCAGGTGGAGCAGCAGAAGGCATCTCAGGAGTCTTGTAACAGTCACCTTCTTGCATCTGAAGACAAAACAAGACTGTGAGGTTCCTCTTTGTAGAGAACCTCCTCCTCTCCAGAAATCACCATAGGTTTTGGCAGAATTACATGCTATTTGGCAGGCTTTGTGAGGGCTCAGGAGTTGCCAGGCCGTCATTTGCCAGGGAATAAAACTGATACAAAGCTTAAAGGAGTCAATTGAGAGTGTTCCCATGGATTTAATGAGCAAGCCTAGGTCAGAGATGATGCACCTTAAGAAAACACTTCTAAGCAACAAGCATGACTTTATACCTGCTACACCCCATAGAAGCCAGTTTGGTTACACTTGGTTAGATTCAAAAGACTGGCAGGGACCACTGAGGTGTCCTGGCCTTTCTCTCTCTGGGGTGTTTTGTTTTTTAGGATCATCTGGGCATTTCACCTGACATGGGAACAGGAACACACAGCTGAGTGCACTTGTAGGGACCTCAGATATTTGTGCAGCCGTTGATTTCACCTGCTCTCTTTCTGGGACACAGAATAACAAAAGGCTAAAGCTCCAGCTGCTGGGGTCCACTGAAGAATGCTGGGAACCAGGCTCTGCTGCACAGGAATTCGTGCACTGGATGCTCTGTGGATCTGTCTGGATTGGGCCCATATGACCATTTATTGCATGGTTGTCTACAACAGCCAGCACTGGTCTCAGTGATGCACATAAGCTCTTGTAGACCCATTTATTCTTCTACTGATACACAGACCCAGTCAAAATGTTCACTGGGATATCTCTGCCCTAGTGAACTCTGCTACCTATGTGAGCAGGAATGATGTGCTGTACACCATCCTCCAAAGCCTGGTCAACAGCACAGGTTAACCAACAGTGTGATGTGTCTCTCAGAGGAACAAACTTTTACAGGTATGAGTTAAGGGCGTTGGAGATGTCCAGTCCTATTTACCACTGAGATAATTGTTCAATTTTTAATTATTCTCATAACTGGAGCAGTTTTATTACAGCTCAAAACACTGTTCATCCTCTATACTTTCTTTGCTGAGTTTGACATACTGCAATAAACTAGAGCCTTAACTAAAACAAAAACTATGAGAGTCCTTGTCAACTATCCAGAATATAGGCACCTAAATACAGTGCCTGCTTTCAAGTTCCTTTGAAATGGATGGACAGTCATCAATGGAGATCACTGAACTTCTGTGAGATTTCAAGTCTTGTAAAGATGCTTAACTTTCCTGAAATTAGGCAGCATTAAACCTTGAGTCAAATTTAAAATCACTTTCACTTCTTATCCATAAGCCAAGCTGTGTGCAGTATTCTTAGTCTATAAGCTTACTCCAAGAGGCGTCTGTTTACAACAGACATAACACAAACCATAGCAACCATTTAGTTGATAGGATCAAAACTGCAAATATAAGAATACCTGTTGTGCTCTTATTCTAATTATTATCCACTTTCTCTAGTTTTCTCCAGAGATTTGAGACTTGTTTATTGCAGCAGACATATCTATTATTAATCTTTAGGTAGTTAGTAGAATAATTTGCAAGACTCATTAACAAGTATCACCTTATGGATTACTAAAAAGCAGCTATGCTTTTGCTAATGAGCCCCAGTAGTGCAATACTTTACATATTTTATAGCCAGACAATTATGTGATGCCTTGCTTTTATAGTCAATCTGAAAATAAATTGTTTCGGACATAAAGATAAATAGCTAACACGAGAGTAGTTAGCACTGGGAAATCTTGCCTCCTGAGCTGTTGAGTTATAACTGTGAAGAGATGACACATTTTCAAAGCATTCTTTTATTATTTCTAAAATCCTGCAGCCCACAAAAAAATGCCTGTTATTCACACTTAGGATAAATCATAATAAATGCAAAGAAAAAAGAGCCAGGGAGTTTCAGAACTAAACTGTCCCTCTGTGGAATGTTTTGTTATTTTGATTTTAAACAGGTTCCATCTAAAAATAATACAGATATTTAACACTTGCCCATTTAAGGTGATAATAAAATCTGTATTACATCAGTAAGTAGCTGGTGAAATCATTCAGCTCTCAGAAAATGGCAGCATTTAGTATTAAGTGTACATTCACATGAACTGGTTACCTCCATGAAGGCAAGACATTCACCAATTTATCTAAGTGAAGAATTCACCCTTCTTTCCTCCCATTCATCCAGGAAAAAATATTTGCTTCAATTCCAAGGTGTCCTTGAGAAACAACATGCTCTCTGTTGCTTCACCTGTTATTCTAGGTTTCTCATTTCTCTCTTTTGCCATTGTCCTCTTTAAAAATATCAGTAAAGCAAATCCATCACAAGTGGTGGCAGTTCAGGCGTCTAGCACTGGCCTGCCTGTATGTCTCAGCACAGCTCTGGAGGGACCACCTTGAGGCATATGGGAATAATTCACTCTCAATGCCCATTAAATCTTTAGCCTCCCCTTTGAGACTGCAACAAGGGTGCCAATTAATGTCAATTGTCGTGGTGGTTTATGTGACTGGGACACCTGCCCACAAGGAGCTGAACAGAGATCATCAGCTGAGGCGGTGCAGCACTTGTCTGTGATGCACCAGTATATAAATAATTTCACAGGTAATGAAGCAGTCTTGACTCATCACAAACTTCATTCATTACCAACATGAGTGGAGTTTGACCGGAGGGGAAGGCTCTGTAGCACAGCTCCTTTCTGCTGCAGTCGTTTCCTCTTTCCATGACCTCTCTCTTGCAGCGGGGCTGACATTCTCTATTTTCTTCTTTGCAAACTGACAAGAATCAATGCTTCATTGATAGCTGCTGCTTACACAGCTTTGCAGTCTGGCAGGTATAGACCAAGCTTGTGAAAAAGAAGAAGAAGAAAGAAAAAAAAAAAGACTTCTCTGTAAAACCAGCTAAAAAACAAGTTCTGCAACAAGTGAAACATCTGGCTTTTTGCCTCAAGCTTGTTAGGCTTTCATGATGACAAGGTCAAATTATTTAGACTGAAACATCCTTAAAAAATACTTACTACCCAACACCACTCCATACAGCAAGGAGTAGGTGATACCCTTCCCATCACCATAGATTAGCTTTTCCTTGCACTGCAGAATTATATTTTTTAGAAAAAAGCCCCCCAAGTCAGTAAGGCTAGCCCAGTTCCACGGCAGGTCCCCAAAACCCTGCAGCAACTCCACAGCAGGCTGGCAGCTAACACCATACACAGTGCCTTGAGAAACAACCTGCTGAGATTCTCCTGCTCAGCCTGCTGGAGGCTCCGGCCGATGGAGAAATACTTGTGTGGGGCAGCACCACAGTTACAGTTGCAATCTGATGGGAGAAGGTAGATATCTTTTTAATTTTTTAATTGAGGTAGTGCAACACTTAAGAGATGCACAAGGCATTTGCAAAGTTCTCAGATTGCTTTGTCCAGAAACTAGATTGCCCACCCAGACATCACCTACTCTGGCAAGACAACAGAAAGGAAAAATTAACAGGGTTTCCTAGGATATCCCCATCTTTTTGTCCCTTCCTGACCTTCCGGGGGCTATACTGGTAGACTGAGTCAACAAGCACTAAAACTATAGAACAAATTAAAAAATTAATCACAGTGTATTTTAAGGACAGTCATATATTTAGATTGGATTTTCACAAGTATGTAATGTCTGGGGTCGTTTTTTTCCCCTCAGGACACATTTGTGATAGGTGTGAAATGGGTAGCCATGTCTGTAAGACAAAAAGTCTTGGTATCAGTAATGTCATCCATGTGTCAGTGCACCAGGTTCTCTAGCCAAGCACACCAACCTCCACAGCAGAATTCTATCTGGCAGGGCAAACATGTCAGACAGACCACAGTCTGTCTTCAGAGTCCAGGCTCCTCTCCTCACCTTGGTCTCCACTTGCTTGCATAGTAGCCATGAGAAAGGCAGGATGGAATCGCAGTAGTTAGATAAAAAACTGTGAGACCAAATCCTACCTTTAATTACATGAATGAAACTGGCACTAGCAGAGTGAAGGAGAGAAAATCTGAGCTAATGTGGGCATCCCACAGGATCCTCAGACTGTGGGACAAACCCAGAGATGGTGTTGTCAGAAAGATCAGCATTTCCATGGGGTATGGAGTTTCCCACTGGTATCATTGTGTTATCCTCCACTGTGCAAGAACACCAAGAGGAAACTGAAGGCAGTTTGCTAGCACAAAGAACTATTCTAAACAGTTCTAGGCAAGTGCTTAGAAGATCTCACAACTCCCTTTCCTGCCCAGTATTTATTCTTACCTGTTAGCAAGACCTATAAAAAAATCCCTCTGTATTTCTTATAGAAGATAGATACCAGTTCCAATGTCATAGTTTCATTCTGACTTCAGAAAAGGAATCGATCTTAGAAAAATTTCCCTATGTTTATAACTACCATCAACTTTCTGTCCCTAGACATCACATAGCAGTGCCATAGGAGGTTAGACTTGCAGAATTCATTTCAGCCCAAACCTAGGTGGATTTCAGCAGTGGAGAACATGGTCTGATAACTGTGCAGATTAAGAAGGTGCATTGGGTTCCCTTGACCAGAAGCCATAAGTCACTATGCGAACCTAGCACTGTGTAAAGAAGGCATTTTCAATTGTCTGAATCTGAAGTATTTTTTATAAAGTTCTCACAACTTAATTTTTTCTATTAAAATATTCCCTTTTTCCATGAAAAATATATTTTTTGTGATTGACAGTAAGATTTTTTTTCTTCCCCTTTACTAGCTGTTTCTTTTTCCAGCGTTCCTGTGGCCTTTTTTTTTTTTCACTGTCACCAAAAAAAATTGAAAAATAAATCAGCAAAGAAAAAAAAAGAGGAGGGAATTAACTATTTAATTAAAAATGTAAAATGTTTGGGGGAAATCTCACTTAGGCTTTCAGAAAGCAAAACATTTTAAACAACTCTGGTATCAACAGATAGCACATGTTTATGTATGTGTGCATGTGTCTATATCACATTTGACCTGGCAACTTCTTTGGAAAGTGAATTCACAAACGAAATGCAACTCATATCCATTTCTTTTCAAATCTCGCTTCTTTACAGAATAACTGTCAAGCCAGATGCAAGTTATTTAAGTAGTGTTTGTTCTATACCTCCACAAAAGGGGGCTAGAAATATTCTAGGAGTTATCAGTTTTTGTAATTTACCATTCTTCAAATGTTTCTTAGCTTATTAAAAAGAGAGTGGAGTGTTAATCAGAAAATATCTCCTGTAGGCTTCCGCTCTCCACAGCTCCCCATCTTGTATCACTAACTGTACCCTGTGGTGACTGGGAATAACTGCCCACATCTTACCCTTGGGTTTCAAACATCCATCTCTTGGCAGCGAGCAGCTAATTTTGAGAGTAAACATGGCAAAATAAACTAGATGGTTTCTGAGTGGAGGAACTAATGAACGTTGGGCTTCCCCCAGCCAGGCTTGTGTACCCTGTCCTGCCTACAGACCGCGCTTAAGTTTCTCTTTCTGCCTCATATGTTTATGTATTTCCCTTTTCTTTTTCCCAGATGTAATCGCTCACTGATTTTCACTGGAATAATATTTGGCCTCATTCCTTGATTTTCAGTGGAGCCTGTGTTAAAATTAATTGGCCCTCCAGGACTAACAACATTTGTCGATATCGCCAATAACCTGTTACATACAGAAGCGGATTCTGCTCACCCAGGGGAATAATTACAGAGAAAATTCAGTGTGGAAAACTTCATGGAGGTTTTTTTACTCTTTTCCTCACTGGCATGAGCTTTACTAGGAAATTGGCTTATAGTCCTGACATACTGATGAACTGATTCGTATGACTGAACGGCTGTCACCGTGTATTTGAACTCATTGCCAATGAGTTCAGTGAGATCTTATATTGTGCCACAGTACAAGATGGACAATTTTCTCCTTTTCTTCCAATATGTCCAGCTATTCCTCAGTTATATTCTGTTTTTAAACTGGCCCCATCACCTTGAATTCTGAATCACCCATCTGCCAGTAAGCTATGAAAACTTCAGAGTCTTAATGCCACCCTGCAATTAGTTGTACAATATAATTAGTGTATTTTCCAGGATTTCTGAGTCATGTCTTTCCAACATTCTGCAGTGAGAATTATAGAGGTGTTTCAGGCTTAGGTGTCCATGGGAATGAGATCCCTTTTGTGAGAAGCTCCTGAAAACGTTAAAGACTATTCAGAACAAAATTAAATTATAGTGAGATATTATTATGCTGGATTTGAGAACTGATGCTGGATTGCACACATATAGGCACATAATTGTGCACACTGGAATAAAAAAAGAATAAAAAGAAACTTCTGAATATTAAACTTTGATTGTAAGCATGTCAGGGCAGTGTCTTTATCTTCTTACAAACCTAGATGTCATTGAACCACTAAAAAATTGTGGAATAAATATTAAAAATCAGACATTTTAATTACATCTCCCATCCCTCCAGATTTTTTCCATGCATAGTGCAAAGTTAAGGGTTGAGCCCATCCACTATGCAGGTGCATGCCTACTTTGACAAGCAGTAGAATTTCCCTGGGATCAGAAAACTGCAGGCAACATGGAGAAGTTTTCATCCGAACTTCCATTTTCTTATCCCTTTGATGTCAGACTCACAGTAAATGAAAATGGCCATCTAAACATTCACTTCTGCTCGATAGGGATGTTCCGTTGCCACCCCAGCAGCCAAACATCAGAGGGATCCCGCGGAGCTTTGTGAGGGGTGGCAAAGGCATACGCTCCTGTTTATTCCATACCAGAGCGAGGTGTGATTGTCTGAGTGCTGAACACTGCACATTTACTGATGCATAACCAGAGTTTTTCTCATTTAGCCAATTGCCCTGCACTCTGGCTGTGGGTGGGTAATTTGCATAATCATTGCCCAGGTACAGAGCAGTGTGTGCATCCCCCTGCTCTGGCAATCAGCCACCGCTCACCCAATCAGGGATTTGCATAATCCCTTTGCAGCTCTTTCCCAGCAGCTTCACTCTGGATATGCAAATCCCTCCGTTCTCGTTGGCTGCTGCAATTCCTCTGTGCCGATTGGTTTCTCTGCTGCTTATTTTTCAGATGCTTTCCAGCAGTAAAGACATTTCTTTTGGTCCTGATGCCCTTTTCCATGAAAAGAAGAGAGAAACCACACTGAAATCTCCACACAGATTGGTCTCTCCAGTAACTTCTTCTTCCACTCCCTTTTGATCTTCCCTGTCCCATCATCCCACCCAGGGCACAGCTCCCAGGCAATCTGTCCTGGTTGTGGTTCCACCAGGAGATCCATGTCCCATTTTTCACTCGAGCTTTGCAAGATGACAGGTACAGCCAGGCCAGGTCCTTTGGGAAGGAGAAAGGGAAATGAGAGGAAGCAGAGGGGAATGGATAGAATCACCTCCAGAGATACAGGTCCCAATTACCTTACTGTACTTAATCTATATAATTTCTACTGCTATTGCTGGACTTTCTGATCCTGGACCATTGAGTCCAATGTGTTTTCGGGGCAATGCAATATATACAAGCAGCTAACATGAGCTCCACAATGCCAATGTCCCTCATGTATCCCATTTAATACCACTGTATGCTACATAGCTATGAAATTTAAAGGTAAAATCCTGACTTCAGCAAGGTCAGTGAAGAGTAGAAGTACATTGCATGAAAGCAGCAGATGAGTGTAGCTGATTTTCCCTTCAAATAATTTAAACTAGTATATGTAACTCCCATGTCCTTTTAATGCGTTGTACCAATGCACAAGAAAATCATGTATAATGAGCGCATGATGAATCATCAATCTCAGAAATAAGGTTGATTACCAACACCAACATTATCATAATGTTGAGGTCATGGCTTCAATCTGGAAAAGGTATTTTAAACCTCAAGATAATTACTTGGTTTTGAAAAAAACAAATGGTATTAACTTCAACTGCTAATGGAGTAAAAGGTGCTCCCAGTCTGACTTCTGAGGTCATAGGCTATTTGTGATATACAGCATCTTTTCCAAGACCTTTCAAGGAAATAACCTTAGGAATGATGTATGGCACAGCCTAATAGTCTAAGAAGAGTCTTTTGCTGACCAGTCAAATAGTCGTGCACTCAGATTCCCCACATTTTATGATGTCACAGAATACCATAATCCATAAATCTTTGGTAAATACCTACTTATCTCTAAAGCACCTATACACATTGTTGACAGTGTTTTTGTAGAACTGTAAATTCTTACCAGTTACAGGTATCTTAATGTTTCTCCAGCTCAGATATTTACTGATCTGCCCTGGGAAGAAATATGCTTGAGGCAAAATTTTTACTTTATTGCTGTCTGTAATAGGCAGATATTTTTCTTGCAAGGGATTTCCTGCAATAAATACCATTGTCATTCTTACGACTGAAGTTGTTGCCTTGAAACACCTTGTCCTGAAATACTGCCTTTCCAAGCCATTATTATACAATTACTACAGCTTTTGACCTAGTTACACAAACCATACAGGATGCTGTTCTTTTCTGTTCAGTATTCCCAAGGAAAGGACAAAGAAATATTTATTTTTCAGGTGAAAAACGGTTAACTTAGAACTACCAGGAGACAGGTACAAAACCCCTCTGAGTTGTGTCTGAGGCTGTATGTACTTTGTAGCCCCCGTGAGCACCCCTGTTAGCAACAGATTGTGAAAAACACAATGGAAATGATCCAATTACCAGTAAACTCGTCAGACCACAGGGTGACAAAGGAATTGCTTGAAGCGGTACTGGGGTGTCACAGACTGACGAGACACTTTATACTGCCTGTGAACTCCGGTGTAACACGCGTGCAACAGAGGTGGGTTGAGAGGATGGGCTCAAGACCACTGTCTTCCATTCTCAGCTGGTATACAGTGCTGAAGGGGCAGAAGCAGAACTATCCACCAGAGTAGATCTTTCCTGATGGCTTTGTGGAAACACAAGCAAACCAGAGCAAAAGGAAGGTTCAGTGGGGATAGTCTAGCCCAAAACAGTAGCCACATTCAGCCACTTTTATGAATGCCCAAAGCCGTACATACAGTCCATGTACCGATGCTGAGGATAAACGATTCTGGTCCCCATCTTGTCTTCATAGAGTTATCAAAACCCCAGTATTTTAAAATGCCTTTTGCATAGAGGACTATGGTTGACATCAAGACAAGGAGGACTGAAATAATCCTCCTCCGTCAAACAGAGCATACAGCTGAAAAATTACTTTAGTTTCTCCTTGCAAAATAACAAAAAACTTGTTGCGAAGCCCGGCAAGTGTGGCAGGTGAAATCCATTCTTTGGCCAGTCTGAACTGTTGTTCTCTCTCCCCATTGCATATTTGCCACAATACCAGTTATAGAATTTTAATACAATACTTGAGAATATTATTTTTTTATTATACAAAATGCAAAAAATGCTTTACTAGTGTCCCAGATCTCATTGTAGTCATCTAGTTTAATTTGTTTTAAAAAAAAAAAATTTTTTTTTTTACCTTCTGAAATATAATCTTGTTTTACAGGCAGTGAAATGTTTGCTTTCTTACCAGCGTGCTGCAGCTTCCTGTTTGCAAGTACTAGAACCCATGCTCTTTAAACTGCAGTTGTTATTAATAAAGGTCTCAATGACTGACAAGTCTACTTCATGGCTCTTTATTTTACCCATGGGAGATAGTTCTGCTGTATTGTTTGATTTGTATACGTTGATGCTCTGATAGCACTGGCCACTTCTATTTCAGTTGGAGTGGAAATACATTCCTTGTTGGCTCCTTATTAAACATTTGTTAGGCAATTTTTATGTCCACTCAGAATCTCTTATTTTCTAACTACTTAAACACTGCTCTAATTTTTTGTCATTTTCTAATCTCATGTAGTCTTCTGAGTGTAGGAAGAAAAATAACTCCCTTATTTATGTCTGATAGTCCCTTAACTTGCCCAGTTCTTCCCAAACTGTCTCTGTATAATTACTGTGCTGTTAAACCACCTATCCGGAATTCCTTAGAAATTTACTTCTTATCTCCCTTGGAAGTAAATCACAGTTTAATCACCTGCCAAAGCTGGTATTAAGTGTCCAATTAAAAAACAAACCTTTGCAGCTTATCACTTTATGCAGTAAGGAACAGGTGCATTTTTAGGTGAGTCCTGGGCCAATTTCTATTGAATTATCTGGTTGGACTCCCACTGGCTTCAGAGGGTGTGGAATGAGGCAGATGGTGGAGGATTTGTTTGGGGTAAGGACCTGATGGATGTCTTCTGAGCCTGGACAACTCCCCCAAGGCTCATTTGAAGGCTGAAGGTCCAAAATTCCTAAGGACCTGGCCCTTTCCTTATTACATTCCACAGCCATACAGCTGTGATATTGCACATTAAGCAGAACTGGAAATGGCAGAAAGAAACATCATTAGGAAAAGCTGCTGGAATAGCTGGGGAAACACTGAGGGGCACATCCGAACTGAATGTCTTAGTCATTGGCCCAGGCTTCCTAGCCCTCTTTTGAGATGGTGAACAGCTCATTGCGGCACCCAGAGATTGTGTTACTGCCATTGCCTGACTGATGAATTTGGCATAAAGTTTGTCCTGGTTGTCCCATTATTCGTGATTACAAAGTCAGCACAATTCTGTGCAAATTACACCAAGAAATTGTTCCAAGAAAGCGTTGAGCCCATGTTGTTGGGTGTTTAGGTGGTTTTATGCTGGAAAGGCACTCATGCAGGAAAGCAAGTGGAAATCAGTGCAATAGCAAAGTCTCTAGACTCAGCTTGAGCTGCAGCATACCTGGAGTGTCGTGCCAGGGACAAAGGGCTAGCAGTCGTATTTGCCTTGCCCTTACCTGCCCATGCTTTAAATCTGTTCCCCATCTGGCGCAGCAGAGCTGCACCAGTTCTTTTTCTGGGAATCTCTGTATCTGGGGAGATAACCAGCTGGATTTGCTCTTTATTGAACTGTAAGTATTCCATCACCATGCACAGAGAGATTATTTACCTTATGCTTGTGCTGTCCTATTTGTGTGTCGGTGATGAATTCACATACAAAGCTGTGTACTGTGTGCAGTACACAGCAAGTGCAGCACCTCTTGTAAGTCCTTCCTGACCACAGACACTGGTCCAGCCAGCTTCAGCATCACATCTCAATTGTTCTTAGCGATACTAACAATCAAGCTAATCTCCAGAGACTCTCCTCTTTTCCTGCACACTGTATTTCTGTGGTGCTGAATAATGCACTGCATACTCTCCCGTTTTCAGATATCTTCATTCTTTAACCTTTTATGCAGTCTTTACATGATGTATGATAAAAGGTAGTTTTTCCATATCCATAAATGGTGTAGTTCCATAAACAGGCCATTTTGTCATAAGATAGTACAAAAGATAATTGTACTCGCTTAGCAAATGTTCTAAAGGTATGTCAAAGCACAGAAGGCTGTGACTGAACCTCTGATTCACTCTGCTATTGCAGTGTACAAAGCCCTTTCCAGTAGATGTTGCTGCAAATGGATATGTCTGGGTCAGATCTTGAAGACCCTGCCTAAGGAAAACTCCTGCTGAACTCAAGCCCTGGTTGTGAAGTGAAGTCAGACCCTCAAAGTCTGTTCAAATAAATCAGGGCTGATTATCAGCAAGTGATGAAATTGCCGGTTTTGCGCAATGATATGTACACATTTGGCTGTTTGAGATTTTTGTAGTTACATTCATTTCAGTCATCTTGTTAAATGAAAAACAGATGCCACCATCAAGTATTAAAGCTCACAAAGATGGATTTTCACATTTCTTTTAGTGAGTTTTTTTATCAATAATACACATGAAAAGGGCCTGGGAAGTTTTATTACATTAATTTAGCCACCATAAATCAACACAGAATACAAAACTCATTTAAATTACCACCTTAGGGCCAACATAGGAATGATGAAGTGTTATGTTCCAACCCTTACCACAGATTTGGTGACAATCCTCTTTTTAAACATTGGCAAAAAGTGGTCACAAGGGAGTTAGGAGTGATGGACTTTGTGACGGTTTCTTTCTGCTCATCCAGAGAAGACAGGAAAGCAAAGGCAGACCTGATGCAAAAGTAGCTCACTGGTGAGGGTGTGTTATCAGTCCCTGCCAGGGCCAGGGCAGAGGAGAGGAGCTGTGACCACTGCAGTGTTTGCTCGGCCTTAGTGTAACTCACGCTTTTGCCTGGGAAAGACATCAGTTTCCTAGCTGGTGTGTCATCTTCTGGAGGAGTCATCATGCAAAAGGGCTTTGAACTGCTGCGGGCAAGCCAGAAGGAAGGACGCAACCCATGGGTGAGCGGGTGTCACCAGTCCTCCCCACCACAGTGCATCTCCAGGCAGGGTGGGAGCTGCTGCAGCCCCTGGCTACAAAGGTAGGACTCTTTTCGTTTATGCAATAGTAGCTGGTGCTTTTAGCTCTAAAGCACTGACAACCCTGGTTCAATCCCTGCTCTGCTAGCCAATTTAGCAGCAGCCACAGATGCTTTCCTAATCCAACCACAGCTTGCATCCCGCATCTCAGCCCTGCTTTACAGGAATCCCATTTGGCTGTATAATTGCTGCCATCCTCAGACAATTGTATAATTTCCTCTTCTGAATTAATAATAATAATAATAATAATAATAATAATAATAATAATAATAATAATAATAATAATAAAAACATTAACTATTGTTGGGATTTTTTACTGTTATTAATTGCTTGCTCCATCAGTCCTTTGGCCTTCCTATGGAGATGACCAGCAATAATGCCAAGCAGAATATTGTTGTTTTGTTTGAATACTGTCATATGTCTCCTAAAGCTGGTATTGAGACCACCAGTTTGTTCAAGAGAGGACGTGTTCAATAACTATCAGATGATCATGACTAACTGGTTTAGGGAGTCAAGTTAGTGGTCTAGAAGCGAAAGAATTTTTTTTTTTTTTGTGCTTGCTTTTTTAATCTCAACACCAATCCTCAGAGCCAGAGTTATCCCATTTTTGTCTCTCCATCAAGCTGTGGTTATACTGATTCGTCAAGATGGTTTGAAATTCTTTTCCCTGGTCCTTTGAGACCGGAGGCTTCTTTGTTCTTTAATATTTTCCTCTCTGTATATTTTAGGCTGGTTCTCTAACCCTGTCTTGTTAAACCTAATTGGACAGGACCTTAATCGAGGTGACTACATCAAATGTCATGTTTTCCTCTTCTCTGACCAATATTGTACCCACTTCCAGGAGCTATTCTTTTGGAGAAACTGTTTCTTTGGAAGTATAAATGTTTGGAAAACAAATTAGCTCCAAATGTGACTAGCCATTCACCCATAAGTCATGATTTGCCTATTTTCCCATGCTTTGTTTCTTGTACCAGTCAAAAGGAAGCTAAAAACAAAATAGATTAAATGTTTTCACAACATAGCATCAAAGGCTATAATTTTGTCCATTCACATAATTTAAACAAGATCAGACTAAGTGAATACTTGGAAGGGACCCATTCTAAACTCACAGGAAACCTAAGTATTTCAGGAACTGGTAGTGTCTGTGCAAGATGGGCAGTTAGTGTTGAAGCGATGCCACAGTGTGGTTTTCAGACAAAATTGTGAAAAATTAATCAGTTTGGATCGATCCAGTCAAAATGAGGGAACATTTTGTACACCAGATTTATGGGTTTGGTTAGAAGTGAGATTCATTGACTACAACATATCTTTTCAAAGCACTTCTAAGTGGGGACATGGTGCTTTCCAGTCACTGAATGTTGTTCACGTACTTTTTTTTTCCACTGTCTGTTCTTTTGACTGAAATGCAAAGCTAGTTTCTTGATCCCATGATACTTTTTGAAGTATTAAGTACACAGCTGAAGAAATATGCACCATGAACTAATTAGCCAGTGAAAACAAGCCTATTTTTCTGCTTGTGAATCCCCTCAGCAGAATGTGACTTCTACAGACATGGAAGCTTACAAATCCTCACACTTTGCTCATTTATTATGCTAACAGGGAAAGGCAAGAATCCTTTGATTTAAAAGAAGAATAAGGCTGGAGCTGAGGGCTTCCCCAAACCTTTCTGATGACGCTCAAAGCCCGCAGTGACACTCTGTCCATCTCCTGAGCCAGGGACAGTAACCAAAGGCGACAGGTCTTCTCCATGGCTGCTCAAGCCCGGCAAGCCTTGGTAGGCCACGGGGCTGTGTTCAATTAGTGTGAGAGCAAGACACAGAGACAACTGCAAGCTCCTTCTCATGTCCAACAGGCTCATCAAATCAAATATGTTACATCCGTTGCACTGGAGTCCTGGTGAGGTATTACGTCATCCAGAAGGAAAAATATTCACATTTGGATCATCCAGATGCAAACCCAGGAGCTTATTAGCGAAATTGTGTTTGACGACATTGAATCACATTCAGTTATGTCTTCTAATAGTTGCCCAATTGCATGTCATACAAGTCCAGCCTTGAGGTGCTCTACTTAAATGCCTTCGCACTGCTTGTGAAAGCATCAGTTGCTCTGTAAAGGCTAAATAAATATGCAATTGCATTTCAGTAATATATTTTTCGCCAAAACAATTCTTAAAAACACTGGCAGATAAACCCATTGCCATTTAAACTGTATATAAAACATGAGTTTTTATTCAGGGTGAAATCTTGGCCCCAGTGAAATCAATGGGAGTTTTGCCATTGACTTCAGTGGGGCCAAGATTTCTCCCTTGATGCACATGATATATTTTTCCTGACATTTAGTATGATGAAACAGCCCTGGTTCTGATTAGCCCAGGGTATAAATAGTATCAGTCAACTAGAGCAAAATTCAAATCAAACCTCAGGCATCTTTGCTGATGCCGCTTTGTTTCAGAGCACTGCATACTAGCGAAGAGACCCAAATGGCTATTTGGAGTCAAGGACCTCATCTGAATCACTTTCTGTGGATTTTCATTTAACCACAAATCAATGCACGGGGAGCAAAGGGTTAGTAATCATGGAAGCATCTATTCATATGTCTTGTGACATACATTTTTCCAGCGTGAATTCTTCATTAAAAGAACCCTTGATGTCTCGCAGCTTGTTACCAAATTGGGCCTTGACTCTTAATATAACTTAGCTGTGTTTAAAATGTGCTTCTCAGAAAAGTTGCCTCCACATTTATGAAAACTATATACAATAATATTAGGAAGAAATCTGCCACTTCTTTTGACAAGTTTTATTTTTTAATATCTTATGAATGAGCATATGAATAGATTTTAACCTGTTGCTTTATGTTTGAATCAGCAGTACTGCAGAAGGAGAGCAACATATCTTGTCTTCTGAGACCATTCAATAAATTGCTTCCACATTGCACAGCAGAGAAAAATATTTCTAATCTTTCCCTAAAATTTGGATTCCTTTTTTTACACAAAAGGAGAAAAAAAATGGGATGGCGTCATTGGAAAGCAAAACTAATGGAGAGACAGTGGCAGAGATTAATAGATGTTAAATCTAAAGGGAATTGTTCTAATCATGTCATTTACCATACAGAGTTAATCCATAGTTTCCAGGGCCTAATTGCGTAGTTTCCCTGGCCCACGCAATGCCGTCCGTAGAGCATCTTCCGGACGGCCCCAGCGCGGATGGGAACTCGCCAGCCGGAGGGAGACCATCCCTCCAGCAGCGGGGAGGCAGTGGCACTGCCCCGCCGCACCGCTCACTTCTCCCCGAGTCCCTCTTATCGCCGCCACTTCATTATCTGCCTCTGCAACACATGTGGGGCTGTGATATTTCACGAGACATGATAGAGAATAAGGACCTGTTATTTGCCTGCTATTCAGGCAAAACTCCCACTGGCATCTATGAGCCCTTAAATAGTACAGTATGTTGCAAGTGGAATTGTTTATTGTGTTCAGTCAGAGCCGGCTACAGCCAGCTCTCACTACTGACTCAACTACATGAAAACTCACCCTCCTGTCATCCCACACTGCAATGCTCACTGGGCCCAGTTCTGTTTCCACTTAAGTGCTGGAATAAATGGAGTCAGGACAGCTCCACCATCTCCTTCTGAACCCTAGCGCTCTTGAAAAGCAACAAGAGCGCCTGGAAGATGGAGACTGTGGGTCAGACACTACCTTGGTGCAAAGGCAGTGTGATTTACACAGCCCCATGAGCAAGGGGTGACTTGAGTTCCAAGGATCGGCTTTTACTGCAGCTCGCCCCTCTAAAAACCAGCACATCAAAACCATGGAGTAGGTTAAAGTGAATATTGGCAGCAGGATCTGGTCTCTAGTGGGCCAAACAGATAGACGGTCGCCTACTCTCCTGCTTTGTGCTCCAGTAGCATCCAGGCACAGCCCCTCGCTGTAGATTTATCCCCAGACGTATGCAAACATCTAACAGCGGCTGGAATTAGGACTTCACAGGTATTGTTGCAATTTACTTGGCTTTATAAATTCTCCTTGCAGCCTTATTCACACATACCACTTGGGAAGGCTGCATGCAGCAGGTTGTATTCTCGTTTTAGCAGTGTTAAAATTCATCTGGTATCTCTTTCTTGCTAAGTGCAGGTAGATACACACTCTTGAGTGAATAGGATATGCTCCACTTGTGAAGTGTAGAAGCAGGTCAATAGACAACTTTCAAAAGGAACCATTTAGGATAATTAAGCAGCACATACACACCAGCAAGAGTTTATTTTGTATTGGAAGGCATGTGGTTAGGGAAACAATAGCAGTTTTTTCCCTGGAGAATGTTAATTAAATTGAACACCCTGGAAAACTGAACTATTCTTACCACAAATCTATAAATCAAACTGTTCTGTTTGCTTAATATAATGCTTTGCTATTCTAGTCACACTGAAGTGGGCCAGCCGCACAATGCCAAGATATTTCCATGATGAGCACATTAGAAACACTGATTGACTATAGATCTTACGGATGTAAGGCCAAACCCGTATCTCATTTACTCCAGAATAACTAAGATCAAAATCTGGCCCACACTGTTTCAGATTAGTACATAAATAACATGAAAGGTTTGTGAGCTCTCTAGCAGATGCATTATGTACTTGTTATTTGTACTATAGAAGTCCCTGGCAGCTCCAGTAATGGACCAGGACTTTGCTGTGCTAGGTGCTGTACAAATACAGAGCAAACAGATTTCTCTTTCTGGTTTGCCAAACTAGCTTGAAAATACCTGCAAGCAGATATTCATCTCCCCTACTTATCTTACTTGAATGAGAGAGCAACACTCTGCCAGAGGGTACCGGAGGGCAGGCATTAGCAGGGTGGTCTACTTGGTCCACTCTTCTTGGAAGCTAATGGGGCTCTTTTCATTAGGAGGTATTCTAACTCTGAAGCTCATATGCCCACTTTTTATGCCCTGGGGCCAGATTGTCAGCTGGCATAAGCCAAATTTCCCAGCCAGACTGTGGCTGGCAGTTGGGGATTTGGCCAGCTCAGTAGCAGTCCCTGAGAGCATCACCCCCAGCAGGGCTCAGTGCCATGGTGGGTCTTCAGCTGCCACTCAGATCTGTATCGCAGGCCACGTCAAAATGCGCTGCACACACAGGGGCCAGTGCTCATGTTCTCCTCCTTGCAATACTCTGGGTTGATCCAGAACCTGGTAAAATATTTTCATGTTTTCTTCAGTGGGCTGTGACTCAGGTTCCTATGGAAAACCCTTGCTTTTCCCATTACACACAGTTGCTACTCATTGGAAGAAAGGTCATTTTAGTTCCAGACTGCCAACTTGCTATCTACATCTCACTTAGATGCTAAATAGAGTTTAAGAAAGGAAAAGATCTGAAATTTCAGGTTCTGAAAGGAGCTTTGCATGCGCTGAGGACATGAGTTTAATACCAGACTGCGCGTTCTGCAAAAGCAGTGCACCAGAGCGGGCATGTGTTCCTGAGACAGTGGCAAGTTTTAGGAATTGTCATGTACAGAGAAACAAAGGAGCCACACCAACCTTCACATGGTAAATCACTAGCTGTACAAATCAGGAGTGGATCAGTATCTCTGGAAGAGGTTCTCCTTAAATGGAAATGGTCCAAGAGATGCATAATTGGTAACGGTCTTTGTGGTATACGGAAGATTTTCTGGGCCATGTATGGATCACAGAGTCTGTATCAGTCAGCAGCACAAAAAGAGACCTAGACTCAAATAGCCACATGAATGTAGAATCAGGAGGACATACCTGTACCCTGAGCACCTTAAACTCACCGGTGGTATGCCTGCTGTGCCGATAGCTGAAAGGGCTCTCACTATAAGGTCACCTGCATGGCACCCCAGCAGTGAATGTAAAGGCTTCTGAGACCAGTCGTGACACAAGGCAGCCTCATTTATCACAATGTGTGGGTCCTGTTCATTGAAAAATCAAAAAAGGCAACTTCTTCCACCAGTCTTAGCATGACAGCTAAAAGCTCACTTGCTGCCTTTCCATCATACCTCATCCCTGGGCCAGAAGAGGAAAGGTTTCCAACATTTCACCTGATGGCTCCATTCCGAAGAGCAATCTTACGTTGAATTAATAAATCTGCAGTGACAATGGATAGGCAGGAAAACACAGATATTTTGTGTCACCCTAAAAAACTAAGCAAAAATGCCAGTGTGGAACAAGGGCTATAAACATGTGCACAGCTCTTTCACAATTTACTGATCTTAATTTGTAAGATAAAACGTTAAAACTTTATTTTAGAGCATGTAGATTTACTGGTCCTTAATGTATAGCCCAAACATGCTACATATATCCACTGGAATGGTTTAGCTGCTACTGGATTGCAGTTATTTCTTGTAAAAACAGATGGTTCTTCAGCATTAAAATAGTGTCGTGAGATGCACATAGCTGGAACTTTCCAAAACATGTAATTTGGTATTTTTTAGGGAGTTATTTTTAATTGTGTCATGTATTAATATTTTGGGATTTCTCACAAGATTCGCAGAAGTATGTTATATTAAGGGAAATGTCTGGTATAAATCATAGTTGTACAGCCAGCCATCAGTCACATTAGAGGAAAAAATGAACACTTCTTTCATTCTCGTGTTTGACCCCTCCAACATTGTATTGTCCCTGCTAATGAGCTGAACATTTTTGCTGATTTGTTGTATGTAGCAAATATAGAAGCAATGAAACCCATCTGTGTAATTTATTCATTGATTTGGACTCGAATCTAAGTGTGTTCTAAGTAGCTCTTGTCTGCGTGCATGTGTGTGAGAGAGAGAGAATGGCTCATTGGCAACGAAAAAGTCCTAAACTTACCTGCTTGAAATATCTATGAATAATGGAAAATACCCCGAATCTCCTTGTGTGAGACCCAGCAACCATTTCAGAAATGGTTTACTGTTGAGGAAGGACCACCGGTCTCAGTCCTACATTTGTGGTAAGATCACAAGATCATTTTTTAGGGACATCTCCTGATAATCCTTTCAGTTTTAAAAAAAAAATCAAGGAAGGTGGGAAAGCTGCAATAAAATAAAGCAAACTCAAAAACACTTTGTCCCCTGCTTAGTGCTGAAAAAATACATCCTGACGGGAGTTCTGTGGGTCCCTTCTCATTGCCGCTTTCTGTAAAACAATTTTAATCTGGGGGGAGTTGTAGTTTCTACCCTGAGCTCTTCAAAACACTGCTCATTCCAAGTCACCTGTTAAAAATCTGTTTTCCTCCAAGCCACCCAAGGGCCTATCTCTTCTTTCAGACGCAAAGTAACCTTGGGAATGAATTGTTTTTAAACGGTTGGTTTCAGCCTGTTTAAGTTTCTTTTTTACACCTCCAGCCACTGTGGATGTTTGTTCCAGGATCCAAGGGTTGTACAAAGCCTTCCACCCAAACAGTCCTGCCTGCGCAAGCGGGACGGCAACTCCTTCCACCCTTTATTATGAATGAAGGAGGGAGCCTTCTGTGAGCCAAGTTTCTGGAGGGGTGAAGGCCTGCATGTACCTCCCAAACTTCCCCATCACACAGCTGCTTTCTGGCTGGGAAGTGCAAGGCATAGCTGCTGAACGGCGCTCACGGTTCTGCAGAGACCCTCTGGTTCGTCCTTCCAACAGTCTGGTGCCAAACCTTATGTGACCCAAATGAAGGAAGGGAAGAAAAAAAAAATCCAAAAAATCTGGGAGAACAAATTAAACCACGGACAATATATTACACTCAGCGAATGGAGCACAGTCTGATTGAAACTGCACTGAGAGAGGGTTCCCCCAGAAACCCATCTTTCTTGATGAGTTGAACATTAACAAGCTGACCGGGTCTGAGATAAGTCAAAGACTTTTTCCATCATTCCGCAGCTTTTTTTTTTTTTTTTTTTTTTTTCCCCTGGCTGATCGCTGGTGGCAACAGATTAACAGGTCACCGGACTGGGTCTGAGAATTGCTGCCAATTACCTCGTCTCTGCTTGTTGCACTACAGTCTAATGGCATCATTTAACATGCACTTCTCTCCCAACACCCCAGCTGGTGACACCCAATAAAAAGTGTGATTGATAGATAAGTCTGCCTGGGTACATCCAGGGGGGGAGCGCGGCTCATCATTTCAGGGGTAAATGCCCTTTCCCCTTCCTTTTAGCTTCTTCCCCATCCAGACAGCGTGACCAGGAGCCTGCAAAGACTGCCTGCTGCGGGGGGGTCAAGCCCTCCGGCCATGCAGCCTGCTCAGCCGGCTCGCCGAGGAGAGAGGGGAGAAGCGGGGCCGAGCCCCCCCGGGAAAAGCGGCCCCGACCCGGCGCTTCCCTCCCGCACCGGCTGCGAGTCGCTGAGTTTGAGCCTCTGCTGTTCCCCCTCAGACAGCAATTACGGCGAAAAACATCTGAATCAACACAGCATCATTTACTTAAAGAATTGACAGCCCTTCCACTTGAACTGGTTTAAATTAGTCGACGCCTCATTCTTTTCCTCCTGTGTGTTTTGTTTTCTGCCTTTTTTCTTTCTTTCTTTTAAATAGGAATATATAATTGCAGTAATTCACCCAGCTGAATGCGAAACAGTTCGGTGGGGGAGCCGGGGGGAGAGAAAGAAGCCGAGGGCACGGCTGGAGGGGCTGAGCGAGGTTGATGCCCCCCCGCGGACGAGCCGCAGCTGAGCGCTCCCCGCCGCCTCGCTCCCCACCTTCCGCGGGAGGCTGCGGAGGGCTCCGCAGGTGCGGACGCCGCCGGCCTCCACCGGCACGGTCGCCGTGGGCCTCGGGCCCAGCCCGTGGATCCCTCATGTGAAGGGTGGCCGCGGGAGGGCCGGGCCGGGCCGGGGGGGGGGGGCT
>VYZV01021995.1:48467-74267 GCA_013401275.1 Pandion haliaetus | reverse complement strand
GCATGGACTATAAAATGAAATAACCCAACTGTATGTTTAGAAGCATGCAAGTAAATGTCTCATAGCTAAACTTAATATAAAGGTACAACTAATTGAAAGTAGTATGTTAACACTGAGAATAATGCTGTACTTATTTCCCATTTCACAAGGTAGAAAATAGACGTCAGTTAAATGAAATTGCAATGAAAATCATTATTTTGTTGTATTTCTGAGGAAGAAAGTAAATCTTGGAAATTTCTTAGATGATTTTGGAACTTTTTTCCATTATGGGCATTCTTTCAACTTTAAAACATTTTCATCAGAATTTTTTGATGCCTGTAAAAATAATAATAATGCAGGAGACTAGCAATATTAGATACACAATTGCCAATTAAATCAGTCTCACTGTTGAAACACAATACACTGCAAAGCAGCATGAAAAAAATGCATAGAAAAATGGTAATGCATGATGTTCAGACTCATTTGCTTTGTGGCTTTTACAGCCCCGTTTAGTGGTTTGTCATAGTCCATACCAAACAGTCATGTAAGGAACCAGCTTTGCAAAGGACCTTCCTTGCAACACTCTCCTCGGGATACCTAGTTTGTGACAGCAAAAATGGGAATGCCATGGAAAGGAAAATGAGGAATGAGAGTAGATGGATGGTATTCTGTGTGCGTGCATGTGTAGGCAGGGAGAGCCTTGGACCATTTCATCAATGTCAGACGAGGATCCTGCTGAGAGATGCTGGTGGCCCTCCAGGATAACTCAGCCCTGGATTGTCTTCCTTCTTCAAGTGCTGTTTCTGTGAGAAGACTGAAAAAGGTAGCATATCTTGGAAAAGTAGGGTGTGTGGTACCAAATACCTGCTTTTTTTACCCTGATAGGAGAAGAGGAATTGTGGCCTGTCACAGACTTAAGCCTGCTTTCCTCTCTAGTGTCAGCAAGTGGAAATTTTGCTCCTTTCGGGGCAATATCATAGGTTGACATCTATGAACACACTGCAACAGCTCAGCTAGGTGGGAAGCCTGAAAATGATGTGAGGGACAAAACTTAGCTGCTAGAAGAAGCATTAGAAACCGGCAGTGAAATTTGTTATGAACAGGTCCAGTGATGAACCAGATATGTTGTGCTTATCTCTAAGGAGATACAAAACCCACAGGAAAGCACATATTTTTCACTCTCATGTAAAATACAGGAAGTTGGTTTCAAATGTTTTGTTATTGTCATTACCTTCTTGACACGAGTAGTTCATGGTGCAACAGGAGAATCAATTAAAACTGATGACGGTGTCAGGGTAGCGTCCATGGTAGGAGGCAGTACATTCCCCTCTCTCTGTGTTGGCTTGCAGAGCCTTGCTCCTCACTGAAGGGAGGTGGACTGCCACGCTGCTCTGAGCAGAGGCGGGTGATTTTGATGCTGAAGGTCATGTCCAGCTCTTCTTTCATGTGTCACAGGTCTGTGACTAGCTGATGAGTGTAGCTGCACATTATGTATATGCAATGGGAGATAAGAGGACTGTTTTGCTGTGGCTCTACAAAAGCTGTGGACAAGAGGAGCCAATGACAGAGGAGTGATAGGTCTGATAAGCCAGACCTCTACGCAGTGCCTAATTTTAGTGTTTATCTGACCAGTGGGTAACTGGAATTGTTGTCAAATGACAGATAAAACCGTAAAAACATGCACTGTGACCATCCTTTAATCATTAGTTGCAAGTAACCATGGGGATAGGGATCTGAGGTCTGTTTTTGTTTCCCTGTTGTTCAGTTCAAAAGTGGAATCAGGAGTAACTTTTAAGTGAGAGTCAAATGGACTCCACGCCTGTAGATGAAAATAAACGCAGGGACAGAGACTCTGACCTTGTCTATCCACAAAAATAGCAGTGATTTAAAGATCAGTTTATTAACTTCTTACTTGCATCTATTTAATTTAATTCAGTAACTGATGCGTGCAGCATTCCCTTTCTAGCACACCTGCGCGGAGGAAGATGTTATCATGCCAGTTCAGGCACTCATGCAGCAGCAGGAAATCATGAATATATCTGTTGTTTTCTTCCTTCACTTGCTGTAGGTGAACATCTGAAGTAAGGCAGAGGGGCATCTTTCCACCCTGTCATTCTCTGTATTTCTCTTTCTTCAGCCTGTTTCCATTGTACTTTAATTTTGTGCAGAAGTGGTGGCTTGCCCATGACACCTGACTGATGGTTGTTTGCTCATTTGGCCCTTGTCACCGCAGGAGCAGGCGTACTGTGATTGATTTACTCACAATGTCAGGCTATCAACCAGCATTTGTTGATCATTTATGTGCTTGCGGATTTGAAGTTGTCATTCCATTTGCCACAGTTTTTTGGGTTTGGGTTTTTGTTTGTTTGTTTGTTTTGAAAGCTTCTGGCACATTACACAGCCCTCGCTATACTTTAAGTAGTCCTCTCTGCACCTTTCCCAAAATTCATCATGGGTATTATTCAAGAAAGCAAAGAAGGGGTCAATGAACAACACTGAGACAGAAAGAATTAAGTCCTGTCAGTTTATATTTAAATACCCAAACCCTTTCTCATTTCAATTCTTGGAAGTAGTTTTGCTATAGCCCAATCTAAATTTATTGTTCTTAGGCAAGAGAGGAACCCTGTTGGTGGGAGAATTGTGTGGGTAGTGTAACACATATAGCTTCCAGCTCACCTTCCTGTTATTCAGATGCCAGAATCTGTGATCAGTTGTATACAGCAAGTTGCCTATATTTGTGTTTCACATTTTTGTGGCACTTGCAAGATACCTACTACTATGTATTACTCTTATATTTTGCCACTAGTATGAGATTACTGCTGAGCTGATTCATCCTCGTGGAGAGTGAAGACAGTTATGTAAAAAGTTAATTGTTCGGCATGTGCTTGACTTACAACACTGACTTTTTATGAAGTTGTGAGTTAAATTCAGCGTTTGTCCTCATCTTTGGTGATCTGGCTTGGCTGTAGTTCAAGCTGCAAATGAAGGCTGGGGTCGACAGCCTTCTGGACACAGGAGCTTTTTCTACAAGTATACCATTCTGTATGGAAAATGGAAATAAGTTTAGCTTCCAAGATTTTTCTGCATTTTAATGGAAGTTTACAATTCTGAACAACTTCTGCTGAACAACTTCTGTGTGCAAAGGTAACTGGGTTAAAATCTGAGCGTGACTCCTAGGCAAACAATAACAAGGGGAGGTTTGACAGAGACTGGTCCAAATTCATGCAAACATTTGGACTAGTTAGCACAATTTTTTTTTTTATAAACTTCAGGAAATCTTCTTGGCCTCGTTAAGGTATCTTTCAAGGTTTTTAGTTCTTGCAACACAGAGTTTCTGTAGTCATCCTAAGACCTTTCAAGCATGGGATGTTTGGCTGAGCAATATTAATTGAGGAGTGAGGAGTTTTTGGAGTCTGCTATTAATACATGAGTACTAATAAGGTAATCCAGGAGAATTTAATATTTTATGAGGTTTGGGGGGAAAAAAAAATATATATATAAAAGAGGTACAGGAGGGGAAAATATTCCTCAGATGAATCATTCTGATTTAGATAAATGGTTCTCATTCTACCTACCAAACTGTGGATTAAATGTTCAGAACAAGTAACTGTGAAGTAATGGACAAAACCTGACATCCACCTGCTGTATCATTTCTACCGTTTAATGAAGAGGAAATGATGCAGCTGCTTTGCCACACTGGGTGTATTTAGCTACAGAAATGGGGAGATGGCAATAGAGAGCTGTGATGAGGCTGTGGTAGGTTTCTGTTTTTAACAAAGGCTGCCAAATGTCAATGTGTAATTTCTGATAATTTCAATAAAGACTGCTTTTACATTGAATACAGAGGGGAAACAGGCATGTCATGAGTGGCAGATTTATGCCTAAAGTCCTCTACTTTTAAGACTGAAAGTGAAATTTGAGAACAAGTAATTGTTAAACCATATTTTACTCTGTCCACTGTAAGTTAGGAATAAGTAGATGCGTATCAGTCGGATACTGTTACCTGGTTTTACTGAATGAACCTAATGTATAGCATCTCTTTTGGTTCTCCTAGAGGCAATCTAGTGCTCTCTTTTTCTCATCTGCATTGAGATGTTGTTGCGTTATTTTTTTTCCTTGATGGCAATTTTGTTCAGTTGACAGCTTAAGAAAATTTCTCCTCTAAGCAAATTACCTGCAGTTTGCCAAGGGCAGGACTGAGGTTTGTGTGGGAAACCATCTTAATTGTTGTTCATTGCTGATTGTGTTTGGTGTCAGAGGTCTTTGCTGTGCTGGAGGTCTCAATTTCAGGGCAGAGTGACAATTAGAGCAGTCAAAGATTCCCTTCACCTTTTGAGGTTCTTTGCATGTTGATGCAGCTCCCCAAACCTTTTCCAGAGGCAGCCAGCCATATAATTTGCTGGAAAACAGTAAGGTAACCTTCAAGGTCCTTTGTACATTGCTTGTCTTCTCGTATCTCTGAAAAGGGATTTGATTATGGGGGAAAGAAAGTGGACTAGAAGCAGAGGGTATGTGTAATTTTTATATAGCTTTTTTTTTTTCAATACCACAGTTCTATAACAGGACAGGATGGTGTGTCAAAGCCAGGGCAGATAAAATGTTAGTACACAAACTTCCTAATTTGTCTTTACTTCCTGTACAAATAAGCCAGTACTTTATAATGCAGGAACACCGGTAAAGTTGATGAATGATAATACCACGTAGCATGGAGGCAGCAGTGTTTTGGGATTACGGTATTCCCCAGTGGGTATCTGCAAGTGCTGCAAAAGAAAGAAACAATATGGAGAAAATGTAGGATGTGACTGATGCGCAGTTATCCCATGTGCTGCAGAGCACAGACAGTCTGTGACTTCTGTGTCCAGAGGGACTGTTTATTAAGGAGAAAATGTACAATTTTTTTTGTGTATCCTTCAAGTGGCTTGCATTACACGGCTTTGCACGCTCACAGCAGCGTAATTCCTCTGGGAGTGTCCACCCAAGGAGAACCAATGTGGATGTGCGGGGCTCTGAAGTGTCGTGGGAGTTGTGGAGTGGCAGGGCTGCAAGGCAGCAGGAGCATTTCTTTCCTCCCGCATGATGCAGAGGCTGCATGCAGAAACATAATACCAAATTATAGATCTTTGTATGTAGCGAGGCATCTGTCCCAAGCAGTATGAAAAACCTGCCCCTTGTCCTTTTAGGCAATAGTGGGATGGAGGAACAGATCTCCATAGCTATACCTGGTCTGTGGGTTTTCCTTGTGGGCAATGAAAGGATGTGCCTTGATATTTTTGAAATCAGCATTTTCTACTTGTGTGTTTTTCCATCCAGCCTGAATTTTCAGTCCTACTAAAGCATCTTTTTAACTTCCCTGGCAATGTAAAAGAGTCTACATTGGCACATATTGCATTGTGCCCACCTCAGGAACATTGTGCTTGGTGAAAGACCTGTGATGTAAATGAGCATCAGACTGGCGGATTTACAGGTGAGGAATGTTCTGGAGTTGCACGTACAACTGGACGGCTATAAAACTTAGAGGTGTTTTAAAACAAAAGAAAAAGTTTTTAAAATGTGGAATCAGTTGCTTGTTTTGAGTGGGCCCATGTTTAGAGATGGAAGTATTGAGTACAGTGTAAAACAGTTGGAATTACAGCAATGAAGGATCTCACCCAACTGGCTTACAAGTGATAGAGATGTAAGGATAAAAATAAAACAAATAGCAAATTAACTTATTAACACTTCATTGTATGTGTGAAGTAGACAAATCACTGATCTACCTGTGCTGATTCACATACCTCTATTATTCATGTACAAAACCTCACACTTTCCAGAGTGCGTGAAAGATGGTCAGCCTTTCAAGCCATATCACTGTATAATCTTCGCATTAATCACAGAGCAATAACTTGAAATAACATTCAAGGTAGGTGAAAATAGCATTGGACTCTAGTATTTCTGTTGTCATCTTCACCTCTGGAAATAAACTAAAACTATAAGGTGTGTTGCGGTGAAGCTTACACCCAGTTGAGCGAGTAGGTGTATACTTATTTTCTCACATTGAGATATGTTTCTTCAGCTATGAAATAAATAAATGATAATTTGAAATGAACGCATGCATATGTATTTTATAACCTGAGATATGTAGTTACAGGACTAAGTTCCATGCTGGTAGATAGCAATACAACGATAATTTACAGCAGGTTCTTCCAATAGCTCAGCTAACTTTATGACTAGAAAACTTGCTTCCAACAATTATAAACTGAGATTCAGAAAAAAAAAAGCCATCAGTACAGTGTGAAGTATTTTCAATGCTAAATTGTGTGCACGTGTTTTTCCTTTGGAGGCAGGGCTACAAACCATACAGAAACATGCAAGCATACTTGAAGAGCTGTTGGCATTTATTGCTTTGTGATAATTTCTTCTGAAAAAACAAACAAACAAAAACCCAATCAAGCCAAAACACACCCTAAGGGGAAATACACTTGTATTTGTCAAGTATGTACAAGTGGAGAAGGACTGTTAAGTACTCAGCTCAAAAGAGTCCTCTTAGCTGCAGAGTTTTGAAAACAGTTAATAAAAGTGGCAGTTCTTGCTCTTGAAAGAGGACTGTCCAGTTTCAGAAGGCAAATCCTCTTCCATTTTCTCCCTTCTCACACAGTAAATTCACTGTATCATGTAAATCTTGGTCCTGTGTTTTGTCTACGCTGTGGACAAAGGATGCAGCCTCCATCTTGGATGCAGCAAATGACTGTTTTACTCACCTCGTTAGCCTTTGCACAGGCATTATCTCACAAATGCCAGATTCTGTATGTGCAGGTACCTATGGGAATCATATGTATACCTAGGGGTCGACCAGCTGATGTTGACAATGAGATGGCATTCAAAGAAAGCTGTAATGCAAATAGCTCTACTAATATAAGTTGCTTTAAATAAACATGTGTATATGAATAAGTGAGTGAATATTGATAAGCAATACAGGTAATTAAGAAAGTGTATAACAAATGTCTCTGTGTATAGAATTTCTTGCACATGATGCATGTTAGGCACCTATGCATCAGGTAATATTAGCAGAGCTTGAACTAAAGCAGTCTGGTTTTATTTTTTTAAAACACTAAGATTTATGCTTGTTAATACATCTGCGAAGGTTTTGGTCAGTTTTAGAAGTTATGATCTCTAGCTTGCATAGTTTTTCAAGCTAAAGAGAACAAGCTTAATCTATGAATATTTACCTTCTGCAACCTGGTAATACTTTCTACATCAGATTTTATGGTATCCAATTTAATTATGGAACAGCTGGGATGTAGGCTGCATAACATCTTGACTTAAAATCAGTTTTACATAAACAGGACAACTTTAGGAATACTGATGCCAATACGTAGAGCATATCAATGATGTTTTGCTAACTGAAGGGGACATGCAAGAGCATGCTGTGAAATATCATTCACAAAGATATTTCTAAGTGTACTAAGGCGAAATATTACTGTACTCTGTGAGCAACCTCAAGTAGGATCCATGGGTCTAGTCAGAGGCAGAGGGGCATATGTGTAAAAGTGATGCAATCTTACCCCAAGTGGTTATAAATAATAGGGATGTTTGGTTAATTGGCATAAACGGTGAAGATTGGCAAACATAATGGCAATACTCTTTCTTGGGAAAAGGAGAATGAAAATAGCTCTGCTGCTATTTCATTGTGAGTTTCTTTGACCTGTGAATCAGGCTCTTGAGCCACAAGACAGCTCTGGAGTAAATTATTTGAATTAAGCTTTTTCAGTTTTTTTCCTGGTCCTGTTTAGAACAGAAGGGATGAGATATATACATACGTTATGTATGTTATAGTTTTGATAAAATGCATTTAAATCTTGAGTCTGTTAAAACATTTGGTCTTGTGGGGTGCAAAGCTTGGGTCAGTTAGTGGTTTCTTGGGTCAGATGATGTCTGTCTGGCATTTGATAACATTACTTGAAAAGAAAATGCATTATTTATTTATCTGCTTTAGAGAAAGAGACATATAGGAACATAGGAAAGCCCAGAATTACATGGACTGCAAAGTATTTTTTTTGGGGGGGGAGAAAGCCTTTTCAGTAAGCTGGTAAGATGTAAGGGCTCAAAAAATCATCCACAGAGCAAGTCAACCAGACTGAGTGGAATTACACCAAAGATGCATTCTGCGGTAACTCTAGTAATGCAAGAGGTAGTTGTACCCATTTAGCAGTGCTATTTTTATTTCTTTAAAAAGGTACTGTTGCCTCATAATGCGAGGAATCCAAGTCCCATAATGGCCCAACGTCCCAAAACTTATGTGGGGAAGATCTGGTAGTGCAAATAATTAATCAACAAAGAATACCTGGTGAGGGTGTGTTGGTACGGCTGGTGGGAAGCGCTCTCTCTGTGTGCGGCTGAGAGTCTCAGCAGTACCCTGCTTCTTTGGAGGCAGAGAATCACACTGTCGATCTTGGCACCTATTTTGTCTGGGATGTTTTTAGAGGAAACGCGTTTCAAAGTGTACTGCTGTGCTTGCACGTGCTGGAGAGGTAGCTTATGGCTCTTCCTTCCTTTGTAAGGAGGAGGAGGCGGCAGCAGTGCTGTGCGTGGGGTAGGTGTGTAAGCAGGGGGTGAGCTGGCAGCGGGGCTCCTGCCTGTGTACTGCACCCCAAAGTGTAGCCCTGGCCACAGATGTCCTGATGTAAGTGTGGGGGGCACAGCACAGAGGGAAGGGCCTTGCCCCTGTTGCCCTGAGCTCCTGATGCACCACCACCTCGGCAGACTGCTGCTCGCTCAGAGCCCCTCTGCAAACCACACGTCTCCCCCAAGTCCTCTCCCAGACTGCTTCCCATAGGGGGAATCTTCCTGCCCTGCTCCTTCCAGAAGGTGGAAGGGGGGGTGATAATATAGACTATAGTCATGAATACAGACTTGCCCAGGGAGTCGTCATCGCACTCATCTTTGTGCTTCCCCCTGTTTGGCAGCCCCTCACAGCAGAGCCCCTCGCCCTGCTGGAGAGCCCCTCTTCTGCCCCCTGCCAGGCTCCCACACCTTCCAGCTCAAAAATCCTGTCTTCTCTTCCAGCCCCAGCTCCTGGCACAGATTTCCAGTGCTTATCTACCAGCTGTACTTACAAAAATTTCATTCAGAAAAGAGCCCCTCAGCTTAAAAAAGAGGACAAGGCTGAGAAAGATGGACCCATTGTAGACTTTCTCAGGCCCTTTATTTATCTTATGATCAAGGTTGGGGTGCTAGAGGTGTCGAAGTCTGCAGAAGAACATTGCTGCTGTGGAAGAAGGTGCTTCAGAGGTAGGAGACAGCTGGAACCTGTGTGGGCAGCGTTTGGAGGGGGCCAAGGGAAAAGGTGCTGGAGAAAGGAGTATGTGTTTCTGCATGTGGTGACCTCTCTGGGATTGTGTTTGTTGTCACAGGGTCATTTAATGTTTTGTTTCAAGAATGGGGTCTTCATGCTTTTAGTGGGTTAGGAAACCAGTGGTACTTCGGTTTATACTTCACCTCTTGTTTTTTCTTTCATACCATCTGCCCAAAGAAAGTGCAGGCTGAATTTAAACTGGGGCTATTGTTTTTTCCTGGAGATAGGTGAAACTCTCCTTCAACAGAGAGCAGAAGGAATTTGTTGCAGCTTTTGCAATAGCAGTGATGTGTCAAGGTTAGAAAAAGTGTAACCATGCATTAGGCTCCAGGGTCTGATGGTACAGGAGAAAAAAGTTTGCCTGAAAATCAAAACTTTTGCCTCTACAGAGCAGGCATCCATTTTCCTTTTGACTGTCGTGGGAAATGCAAAGCCCACTGGCCCAGCAGTAAACTGATTTTGGGCTTGATTTCTTCACCGTTACACTGAGCGTCTTATTTCAGAGGGCCTATTTGTGAAACCAGAGGTGCTGCTTGTGGAAGAGGATGCTGTTCTGTTCAGTAGAGGGGGCAGAACCATCCATTCTGAGGCTCCTTGAGCTACGGCTTTGTTTGTAAAGAAGCACAGCAACGTTCATTCCCATCTGCTATTTTCTTTGTGGGATTTATTTATTAAAAGTGAACCGAAGGATGTGCTGTGAAAACCAGATTAACATGGATATGCAAACGAAGGCCTGTGGTATTTGATAATTTACTGAGTGAGTGTGATTGCCTGGTCACCAGCTGTTAAGAGTGAATCCTGGCTCAGAACAGGCAAAGGGGAAAGTCATCACTAGATTAAATAAGAAAAAAGCAAATAAAACCATCAATAACTCCCTAACAAAATATTTACCTCCCTGTCATCCTCAGGAATCCATTTCTTACAGTACTACAATTCATCATTTTCTCTAGCTGAAGAAATGGTGTCGTATTTAAAAAAAAAAATGCTGAAAGGATATATCCCTTAAATAAAATTTACATAGAATGTCTTTGCATATAATTTTTTTTTTACCCAGGAATATCAAAGGTACCTTCTTAAAACAGCATGGTTGTAGATTACTTCATGAATTCCTAAATACAGCTACGTGAGCTTTCAACTTAAAGATTTGTCTAAGTTAATAGCATTTTTCTTAAATACAGCCTTTTAACGTTAGCCTAAATGAACAGAAGGAGATAAAGAACACTGTGCCCAACTGAAATTATAGGGTTGATTTTCCTATAGGCAGTCTGAATTTGCTAAAATTAGAAATATTCCTGCATACCTGAGTTAGCATCTTGCTTTTTACTTCGGTGTCACTTGCTACGTTAACAGTAGAGTGGTAACAATAGGTGTTTTCTGCCTTTGGGACATGAATGCTGGAAGAATGGCTGGAGGAATCCTAAGGCATCTGGATCCATTCCTGAGTTCACAATACAAAAAGCATTTGCCTAAATTCATCCTTTTAAACCCAAAGGGTCTCAGTTTTGAAGACTACCTTGTGGTACAGTCTGATAAATATAATAGTGATTTAAAATGCAAGAAAGGAAAACTTGACTCCCTTGGGCACTTTTGAATGACATGTTGTTACTTCGTAACAAATTAACTCATGCCTTAGTTCTTGTATAGCTCATCAAAGCTACACCAATAGTTGCCTGTACCTCCTTTTTTGTGTCTTTCTATGAGTTCATGATGGTATAATACAACACAGATCTGTTCTATCTCAGCGGCATCTTCCCTAGCCAACTTGCTGAAATAACACAACAAACATGTGGTCTGAGGCATCACATGTTTGCTTGAGATTCCTCCAGTACTTACGCAAGCCAGGAGGACACTTGAAAGAGACGAGCTGATGTTTCTAGCTCTGAATTTTTGGCTTGGCATTATTTACAATTCAATATTAAAAAATGCTTATAGGCTGCCATACATAAAGAAATGTTTGTGTAATTTCAAAATACAGGGACTGACCAGAGGGCAGAGCAGAAATTTCAGTTCATCGGTATGACTTCCTTAATGGCTTCCTTTAATGAAGTTCAAAGCAGCTAAAAGACTGGGACAAACAAATGATCAGCTGAACCTCTTCCTGTGCATTTTAAAGGTCTGAGGACACTGTATGAGATGCAAACTACTTGCTAGCTCTTGTCCCAAGCCTCAGCTGCTTTCCACTGAAGGAACCTGCAGCAACGTGGTAGGAGACTGCAGCACTGGCAACATTAGGTGAACTCCCATGGGGGATGCAGAAGCCAGCAGAAACATCTGCAGGGTGATGAAGGGGGCTAAAAACCTCCTGTGGTTCTGCCTTATCCTCAGCAGTAGGGGATACGTAAGCAAGTCCAGCCTTCTCCCACCTCTTTTTTTGTGTCACACACTCAATTGTAGGCATCTGCATAGGGCCTTCAGTTAGGTACATACCTCAGAGACTGGTTATTCCTTCCCTTCTCACCAGGTACCTTGTCTCTTAGCTTTCCCGTCTTTTGTAATGAAATTGTAGCTTGCCTTATTGCTTCCTGCTCTGGTGACAGGGCTTTGGCAGTGGAGGGACTGTTGTGAAAAGGGCACCCAGATACCACCATAGCAAGCCTCATGTAAACACTTCAGGAGATTAGATGGGAATGCCATGTGTGACCGTGGGGTTGGCTCCACCTGACCAGAGCCTCAGGCAGTCCGGTTCATCTGCATGAAGCTGGCAGGCTGTCCTGGGACACTGTGTCCCTTTCCAGTGGATAAGCCCTACAGTGTCTGTAATCCAAGGGCCTGTATTTCTAGAACATGAATAAACTTCATCTACTTGAGTTATGTCTATTTGACATAAATAGTTACCAATGGGAAAACGTAGTGAGACTATCCTAGAGCAGAGATGCCATAGTCAGCATGCAGTAGAGCCGATGTTAGTCCCTCACCTGGTAGTAGACATGTATAAGATGATGAAAAGTCCAACTTCAAAATACCATGCTTTGGAAAAGAGTATGCTTTAAGTGTAAGGAATAGGAAGATAGCAGGAGATGCTTATATGGGAGAAAGGTTGAATGACGTAAGTTTCTTCAGGGAAGGAGGATGAAAACCAAAGACAGAGCCTGGTTTACATTTCCTTTGTACCTGAAGCAATGGCAGATGTTCCAGGTTAGCATAGTCTGGTCATATTACACTGGTTTGCTTTGCCTCCTTATTGGAAGCAGCTATCTAGGGATGCTGTAGGACCGATGCTGTTCAAAGGAAGGAGGCTTGTTTTCACAATTTTAATGCATTTACCAACCACTATGGTTACTGGGGGCAAGGGACTGGTGCAGCACTAACACCCAGGCCCCCATGGCAAATCATCTGCTACCCCATCTGTCTGCCCAAGACTTAGTGACACATTACAGTCCTGGGGCCTTGTGGCTGCATTTCAAGCTTCAAAGCTTATTAACTTGGCAATTAATGGAAAATGGTTTGGTAACTGGCAGCACCTGCCCAGTATATTCTGGGTGGGGATTTGGGGTTTGGTTTCAAAGGAGTCTACCTGAGGGTTAGGCAACTGTGTCTGCACTTAGATACCTAGATTAACTAGCTTTGTGTAACTGATCTCAACCGAGAACAATCTATTTGAAATTTGTAGTACCATTGACAATATCATCTCTCACTTTGAAAAGTGACACAAGTCTTGGAAGGAGTGCTATGTGGTGATGGGAATTGGGGGGAGGGGGGAGAAGAGAGAGATTAAAAAATGCTCAGGCTCAAGATACTGGTAGGTAGGACATTGAGGTGAGTAGTTCAGTTTCAAGCTCTTGTTCTGCCTGCCTTTCACACTGCGTGTAAGCACCAGGCTACTCTGATTTAAGGTTCTGTTACAGAAAAAATATTAGGTCATCTTCTGAGTGAGTCATCTCTAAATTTCATTTCCACCTGTTACTTCCAGGAGTGTAAACAGGAGAGACTGAGAGACCAAGAGTCTGCAAATTCTTGTGTGCTGTGGTGGCTTTGTCCTGTGTCCTATTTTGTTGCTGCTTAGAGTCAGTATGCAAGGGTTTTGTTCCCCCCCCCGCCCATGTTTAATTTCTGCTATATAATATGTATTACATTATACATAGTCTAGTATCTTCCGGGTTTTACAGAATACATTCCACGTGTGTCCTGTCCCGTCCCCCCCCCCCCCCAGCCTTTCTGTCTCCTTATTGTGTAACTGATTAGAAGACATTTAGGACAGCCAAATCACATCTCGTATGACTACAAAGTGACACAGAACAGAAAGCATCTAAAAATTTATGAGCAAATGATTGCTTCAAGAAGTGTATCCTATCCAAGATGATTACTGGTACAATACATTTGCAGGAAAGCTACTTTTCTGATAAAGAGAGAAATTCAATCTTACCAAGGTGTCAGTTATAAACTCATTGGTAAAGTGGCGAGAGCAATCTGTGCTTTGCTTTATACTACTGGAAAGTAGAGTTTGTCTTACTTAACAGATAAGGAAACTGAGGAAAAATTATAAAATCCATTGAAATGAATGCAGTGTTATTTTACTACCACTTGTGAAATTGTCCATCTGTGCTTGTTTCCTTAAAGATGCCCATATGATGAAAAAAGGCCATATGGGGACTTTATGTCAGAGCTGGGATTCAAGTTCAGGATGAAGACTGCACAGGTTTTTTGGGGTGAACAACCTGCCCCTAGATGCAGACTTTGTCAGTCTTAAGCGATTTGCAAATCTGGTTTTGAATGTCATCGAACTGTTTGGGCAAATATGTATGAGGAAAAGCACAAATGAAGGAAGCATTTTCTAAATATCAGTATCACTTGATTCTCACCCATTTCCTTACCCAGCTGCATCTTCTAACCTCCCTAACTTCCTTCTATGTGTCTAGGTTTGCCAAACCAGCCAGGCAGATGTAACAGTCTGCAGTAAGATGAGGGAGAATGAGTCTTTGTGCTGGTGGTTGGGGCGCATCCCTGGGACAGAGCCGCCTGGCTTTTGGGCCCTGCTCCAAGGATTATTCACGTATTTCTCACAAAGCAGAATAACCACAATGGGAGAGGCTGAGGGAAAAGATATTTGCAATATCTACTACAGTGGTAGTCACTGAAGGCATGAGCATTCTCTCAAGGTGCTAGGCTTTCTTCGAATCCCTCTATGCAGTGAGGAAGGACAAATAGAAAACAGGTCTTCCACATCACAAAAAATAAACAGCTGCCCCCCGCCCAGGCAGCAAGGTTGAAAGGCAAGGAGAGAGCATAGGTAATAGCACCCTTTCCTTCCTTGTTTTGCAGTCTGCACATTCATTTCAATTACAAATCCCTCCATTTTGTTTTCCAACTGGGCAAAACTTTTATAGCCTTAGACAAGTGATCTTGATCTTCTGTGGGGGGAAAAAAAAAAAATCTGCCAAAATGGCAAGACCATCTGCTTCATCTGCTAATAATGCTTTCTTCTTGAAAGTCACCTTATTCCTCTAAGCCTTTGCATTTACTTCTTCCTGACAGTAGATGCAGAGTGTTTCATATACTCTTGAAAAATACAGGTGTCACCCACTTTTTTTTCTCTTAATATTATTGCAGTTAGAGGATATATGCTTCTCAGTTTTTTTCCAAATACTAACACTCCGACATAGCAAAATGATGAAATATGAATACTCCTGATTTGACCAGAAACTTGGAAAGAAAGAAACAAAATCCCCTCCATGATCATAAGGGTCCTTTTCCCAGCCCCGGTTTAGATAAGGCAGAAGTATCTTGCAGCAATATCTGGTTACTGCAGGAAGTACAGGTCATCTTATTTAATGACCTGGACATGTATTGCAGCTTCCATCTGTCACTTGCAGTTAGTGTAGAGCACTGAACTGGACTGGAAATGGAGTTCAAGAACGATAGGAACATGGCGAGCCAGGCTTGGGGCGGAAGGACATCTGGGGTAAGGGAGGTATCAGGAGGTGCTACCACCCACCATGGTCGCTGTGAATGTGGCAGGATGGCTTTGGCAGTGCTTCCTCAGCAGGCTGGGTTGGAGTTACGTTGAAGTGTGGCGCCAAACCAGCCTTTTATTCCAACTCTTGGAAACAAAATGTGGATGTAAATGGGTGCAGTCCCTCATGTGCTGCACCTCACATGGACTCCCTGGCCTCAGGACCCCAGCATGCTGTTTTCAAGAGTTCAGTTTTATTTCTTACAACAAGACTGGTTAACACAAGTTTGATATACCATTCATGTTGTTCTCCCTCATTCTGGTTTCTAAAGCAGCCTATTTATACTGTGAATTTACACTCCCACCTAGTTTTCTATTTGCAAGATTAGACTCCACAAGCCACCTCCCTGGGAAATGGAAGTTAATTATGATCCAGGAATTCCAGTAGGAGCTGTGCTGTTTCCTGAAGCTCTTACTACCCACTGAGGTCTGGATACTTAAAGCTATTTAAGTTCCTGTTTGCCCCTTGAAACATCTAGATCTTCTACCTCAGTACACTGATGTACTCAAGGCCACTTTTCAGGAGCTGTGCCTTAATTGAGGGAGCTGAAGAGTGGCAGGAGAGCACCAGAGATCACTTAATTCCAGGAACGTTGCTGTACTGGAACAGAAATTGGAAATTTGTGGCACTGCAGTGAAACCTCCCTGTACCAGTCATCACTGAAGGTCAGCATTCACTGTGCCGCACTAGGGTTAGATACATTTTTCAGTGGTTTTGGCTTAGCTGTGTTTTTCATGCCTGTCCAGAATTTGTACCATAAGGGCCTGATGCTAGGAACCAGTGTTTTTTCATAGTAACATTGCAATTTTTAGTAGGAATTAAAAAAGATGCTCAAGAGATAGTGATGGCATTTTCTTTAGCTTGATTCTTGCAGAGTTTTGGCAACTCCTACATCTCCTCAGACCTTAGAGGTGTTGAGCAGGCATCACAGAAAGAGCCTTTCCTTGTCATGCTGAGTAGCAAAAGCAACTGAAAAGAAACAGGCGATTTTGAAACTTTTAAAATGTTGTTGCCATTACATTGCATTCTATTTTAATGCTTTGTATTCCTCTTATGTTATTTCTTTTGTTTACACAGAAAAATGAATCCCTGTTTGTAAATTTTCACTTTGTGTCACAGCCGGTCACCTTTCTTAAGGATGAGTCCCGAAAATATCTAATGTAAGCAGAGTCAAAGTCAGAGGCTAGAGGCAGAGCTCTTGAGAGAGGCTTGCTGCATCACAAACACACATAACGTTAAAGCATTTGAAAGTGGTATTGAAACACTAACCCATTCTATGTGTCTTTCTGACAGCTGTGATGGGCTGTACCAGCGGTGAAGTCTTTACATGCAACCTTTTTTCCCAGTAGGTAAAGAAACTGTATCTCAATGCATCTTGTATAACATAATTTTTACACCCACAAGGGCTAAAAATAACTGCCTCTAAAAAATTTACAAAAGGGAAAAGATAAGTCTGGGCTCAGCTCTGAGTCTTTCAAATATTTTTGTTTCCAGTGTCTCAGTCTAAAATGTTTTGCTAAGGAAGTTTTGCTGGAAGTAAAATATTTATCTATGTCTGATTTGTAGCAAGCTGCAACCCATTTTTTTATAGGTACATACACTCTCTTTCATGGTTTCCCATAATGTTTTGTCAATTCTGTAATAATGTATTTCATCATGTTCCATTCCCTGAACGCTGGCTGATGTGCTATTCCGGCTAATCATTTCAGTAAATGGAATACACTATTATTCTTTTAAAAATTAATTTTGGTTTTTATAGCATTGATTCTTAAGTGTCTTTAGAGTGACTTTTAAGTGATTTAAAAAATTTCTATAGCATTGATTTTCTGATCTCCCAACAAGAGCTTTAAAAATATGTTTCTATGTAGACAGGGCTTCAGTACTGTCACTTACTAAATAACAGGTCAGACTACTGTACCACAGTCATGATCATGGACCTGCTAGTGTAATCAGTAACCCCAGATCTAACCTAGTGCCAGGGAGTCATAGACGCTTGTGTAGTCAGATCACTTTCGGTTACAAGCAGCCCTGGAAAGGGTGAACAATAAGACAGTAGTAGGCTACTAAAGCTCCATTCATGTCTTGGTATTGAGTTACGGCTGTGACGCTTATGTTTGTGACATAAGAAGCTAACAGATCACTATGACTCCTGTAAGACCTATTCATAAAGTGCCATTTATGTTACATTGTCCTTTGGCCTTCTTCCCATTTGCACCTGGTGGTCCTCCATCATGCAAATAGCCCCACCAAGTTCATCACAAGGGGCTTTTTCTCTTGTAAGCTCCTTGAAGGCAGGGCTTACCTTAGCTCGGCAGAGGACACAGAGGACTATCTGAGCAAGCAACCTGATGATGGTGAGAGCTCTACATGGGCTGCTGTCTCCCGAGTTCGTGAACAGATAGCTTTTTTTAACTTTCTGCTGTTATTAATGTTAAGCAATGCAAGATGAAAAAGACAGCTGCAACCCCCCTGGTGTTACAGATACCTGCAGAAATACTGTCTTCCTTCTTGCTTCTTCCATCCTGGAGAATTATTGTCAAGGCAGCTGGATTCAAGTCCACTGTCTGGTGGACTGCTGTCTGGTTGCTGGTGGTATAATTCTGTACAACACAGAGGAGGCAAGTCGACTGCTATAAGCAAATCTGACAGAGCAATGCTAGGAGCAAGAGATGAAAACGCTCTTAATAAACTGCTAGACTTGCTGAGCTATGACATGATGTAGCACAAGAGACAAAAGAAAATGTATTACTGAATTTATGGTTTGGGATTTGGGCTGTATTTTTAAAGCCGCATTAGTTTGCACTGACTGACAACTGAATTTCTTTTTGAAATGCACGTGGCAGGTGAATGAAGGCAAAATTAATGGCAGTCAGCACTTCTGTTGTGAATATGAACCCAGTTAATGAAAATTAATTCTGTTGCATATCTCAAGGTGATAGACAGGACTGGGCATTTTACAAACAGGCATACTGCCCCACTCAGGTGAATGAGGGATGCTCTCCAACTTGTTGTCTAGTAAGTGCTTTGCTGGGCCATCCCTGAGACAGCTCTTAAATTAGGCTTGGACATGCAGCATCACACAACTCTTGGTTAACCACAGGCTGTGGACTCTTCAAATCCTCCTGTTTAAAAAAAATATTCCAAAACTTGAGCAAAACAGTTTGACTTCAGTTTGTACAGCGCTTGGTGCATGATGTGTTGTGTTCCCTTTGCTACTTTGCAACAAACAGAATAATAGTCATCTTTCAGCAATTGGTTTTCTTATTTCCCCCTTTTACGATGACAACTAAGTAAACTGGATTACAGTCTCCCCTACTATCTCACCCAAAATCTGAGAAGGAATAAAAAAACCAATATCCTCCTGAAGTTCAATTAAAGCAGGTTCTATCATACAATATTCATCAAGAGAGTTATTGCTCCCTGTAGAAATCATGGGAGAAAGTGTTCATCTACTTCTTTCTATGGCATTTGAGGTCAGCCACAAAGTATGACTTGATGCATGTCAAAAAACCTGACAGGTTTCTAGTGGAGTGAAAAGGTACACAGAGTTAGTGTTGATGGGAGATGTTGCCAGCCTCAAGCCTGTTTTGCTGAATTACTTACTTGGATGGTGAGGCATGGGGGGTGGGTGCTGCCTGTGAGCAAGGATGGTTGTGTTGGAAGAAAACAGCTTAGGTGTTTGAAAGTGTGGGGTCTGCTCTGATCTGTACCAGTGAGCCATGCACAAAAAGGAATACCCTACTTTGTAGGACCATGTTATCTTAAAGTGTCTAAGATTCCTCCTGTATTAAAAGGCTGCAATAAGGTCTCTCCAGAGCTTTCTCTCCTCCAGGTTGAACAACCCCAACTCTCTCAGCCTTTCCTCATAGGAGAGGTGCTCCATCCCTCTCATCATTTTTGTGGCCCTCCTATGGACCTATTGGAGCGGGTCCATGTCTTTCCTGTACTGAGGACTCCAGAGCTGGATGCAGTACTCTGGGTGGGGTCTCCGCAGAGCAGAGTAGAGGGGCAGAATCACTTCCCTCGACCTGTTGGCCATGCTTCTTTTGACGCAACCCAGGTACGCTTGGCCTTCTGGGTGGCTGTGAGCACACATTGCCGGCTCATGTCCAGCTTTTCATCAGCCAGTACCCCCAGGTCCTTCTCTGCAGGGCCGCTCTCAATCTCTTCATCCCCCAGCCTGTACTGATACCAGTGCTTGCCCCGACCCAGGTGCAGGACCTTGCACTTGGCCTTGTTGAACTTCATGAGGTTTACATGGGCCCACTCTCGAGCTCGTCCAGGTCCCTCTGGATGGTATCCCATCCCTCAGGCAGGTCAACTGCACTGCTCAGCTTGGTGTCATCTGCAAACTTGTTGAGGGTGCACTTCATCTCACGGTCTATGTCACAGATGAAGGTATTAAACAGTACTGGTCCCAATATGGACCCCTGAGGGACACCACTTGTCACTGATCTCCATCTGGACATTGAGCTGTTGACCACTACCTGCTGGATGCGACCATCCAACCAATTTCTCATCCACTGAACAGTGCATTCATCAAATCCATATCTCTCCAATTTAGAGAGAAGGATGTTGTGGGAGACAGGGGCAAAGGCCTCGCAGAAGTCCAGGTAGGTGACATTTTCACTGCAATTCTGTTCTAAAAGAGCATCTACATGCCCCAGAGAAACATGAGCGCAGGTGCTGAGAGAACATACATCAAAGGCATTTACATTTTAATACATTTCATTTTACAGGCTTATTTAGGCGACCGAGGCTTTTCTATCAGTTATGGGAATGCATTTTTTTCTGCTTTACATATTCTAAACGACTTTCTAATTTTGCCTCACTTAAGCTTTCAAGAACTTATCCAATTTTGCCATGGAGTGAGGAGAAATTAAGTATCTTTTTCAGTATGAAAGAGAATTTTGTTTGAATTTCTGAATTTTCTGCTAAGAAACTGAATGCATTGTACCAGAATTCTCTATGAAAAGGAGTCGAAAGCCATATTCAAGATCATGGAACTTGTGCTCCCAACTTCTGAAATACCATTTGACCTCTTAAGAAATGGTGGTGTTGATTCCCTTTTCATCCCTTGTGTTCTTATGGCTTTACTGTCCTCTTCTACTACAAAAATAATGTTATGCCAGTATATTGTTTGACAGAATAGTAAACTAAAACCAAGAAGAACCCTTGTTTCAAACTGCATCCTAGTTTTAGCAACGAACCGTTAACAGTAAAAATTATTAATCTATCTTTGTGAACTTGCACTACTTTTTTCCTAAGCCTCTAGCATTCTATGAGGTGGGACCTGAGCCCTTCTCACAGAAAAGCCATTTTGTGTATTATTCTAGTCATTAAGGAGACTCACCAGTGAGTAATTCATCATTTTATTGAAAAATTTCATAACCTTTGTTGCTAGGATCCTTTTCTGTTAGCTGTCACTTCAAATTTGGCAAATAGTAAGCATTGTGAAAGTAGCCATTTTGTAGTCAGCTGAAACCCTGGGCTTGCTGCTAGCTGGGTTAAAATACTTAGCTTTTATTCTGGTTCTCCTAGATTTTCTTTTCTTTTTTTTTTTTTTTTCTTGTAAGAAAATTCCAAATTTTCACTTTTTTATCAGTTTCTTTTGTTACTGCAAATAAAAATATCCAGGATAGCTTCTCTGTCTGCTATGTGAAAACACCTGATAATCCTGACATTTCAAATACAAATTTAATACCCTATACCGTTATCTGCATCTGTAAACATACATACATACATATATGCATGCAGTACTACACTCAGAGTTCAGTGGTGGAATGAAGAGGTAAGAAGGGAATGGGATGGTGGAGTATTCTTAAAACATCAGAGAAGAAGCCTTTGTTGTAAACACTTGCAAAGAGGGTGCAGAAAGCTCTTTTCTCTGACACCACTTAAGTCTTGTCCAGATACAGAGTGAAAGGAGAGACATTTTGTGCATGTTCCCAGCTTGCTCATAAAAGCCCTTGGAAAACTATTTCACTTTATAGATAAAATGGTCCAAGATTATGGATGACCTAACTCTCTGGAAGCAAGTAGGACAAGTTATAGCAGTGCTGGTTCTTGGGGTTGTGTGGAAGAGGACAGGCTTATGCAGGATAGAGTTTGAACCGGTCTCTTTAATGTGAAGCTGTGGGAAGGGGGGACTTTTGACTGCGTGGGATTGTTGATCAACACTGACACATTCCTATCTAACTGGTTACCTTTAATAATGTTATGGAGCTTGTAGTGCTTTTGGCTCTGAGCATGCTTCAGTCAGAACTGTAAACTGCCTTCCCTGCCCTGTGAAGGGCAGGAGAAGGTGGGTAATAACACATCCTTGTCTGAAAAGAGAGGGGAAGAGCTGGGAGAGCCTGGAGACAAGGCATCATGCACAGTGCTGTGGAATCTGGTTGGCTGGCAAGGCCAGCACAGTCCTCCAACAATAAGACAGCCAAGTATTTATCAGTATTTGTTTTCCAAGATCAATTCTGGTTTTGCATATAAAATAAATGAAGGTTTTAGCTGCATAATAGGCAGCATGTTTCATTCGGTTTAATTACTGAACGTAGACCAGATCCTCAACTAATAGGAATTGGCATAGTTGTATTTGAGTATGTGGCCAGATTTTCAGCTTTATTTCTTCCAGTGGACCTTCTAGTACATAATGAAATCCCATTTTGCTTTATTTGAGGAAGCTGTCTTTCAGCATTTAAAAAGACATAAATCTGAAAGCCTGCACCTTTAATTCATCTTCAGGTTATAAATATGTGGATTCATACTTTCTTACTTAAAAAATGGAGTGACGAGAATAAAATGACATCAATGAATTCAGAATTACTGCAAGGGGAAGAATGATCTCTAGTGGTTATCTGAGACAGACAACTCAGCCTCAAAGAACATCATCTGTCAGCAGGCAGATAGAGATGAAGACAAGTCTGTGCAGAGGTCTAAAGGTACTTGTACTGTTAGAGTGTCAGTGTCTTAGCAGAACAAAAACATAACTCTGTTCAGCTAACCAGAGTACTGATGCTTGGCAAGACTCAAAAGTGAAAGGTTTTAAGCTAAGGAATACTCTTTGCTCCTTGTTCTGCAGCGCTCCTCTGATTTTACTGAACCTAGCACTTTTGCAGGCCAGCAAACGTTTAGAAAACTACTCCTGTCAAATCTTGCAATATTTTTGTGGACCGGTTTTATTTTTTGCACCTCTCATATTGTTAGTTCTAAATAGTTTTAGCAGCAACCATTTACTCCTTTCTTTGATTCTTTCTTCTTATTTTGCAATTTGTCAATAGATACTTTTTTTTTTTTCTGAAAAATTGTCAACCAAACTCTTCTTTGGAGGAGGCGGATATCTGTTCAAGACAAAATAACAGTATGGAATCACATTATTGCATTGAATTTTACAGTATAGTATATTATTTTGGGCAGGATAAGTAAAAGAAAAAAACTTTTTTATTTATTTTATTCTTTGTTCTACTGTACCTCTGCAAAGAAGTCTGAGTCCACCTGACCAAAGTAAATACAAGTTTCCCTGTTGAATTCAATGGAAACAGGATCCTGCTCTATTTTTGTGCTGTTCTATGTCTATCACTTGAATCACCCACAGTTTGTGCAGTTTTGTTAGTATATTGACTTACAGCTCCACACAGAAATTACATTTCTTTGTTTCTCCACCAAGATACATCTCACTTTCTGAACTGATTTCACTGAAATCAGAAACAGAACTGAGTTTGCATCAAGATGTGTCATGAGGGAGAACATGAGTGCACTTTACACAGTTGTGTTGGTAAGAGAAGAAATGGCTGGATGGGAACGCAAGATTGTAAATTCAAGGGGCGAGAGAGACAGGCTACAAACAGAAACCATCTCAGTCTAGAAAAACTGTTTGAAGGAGCCTGGCACGTGCTTCAATGTAAAACTGAAAAGTAAGTCACTGTACCGAGGTGCTTTCTTTTTCCCTCCCAGCTTTCTGAAACACAGGATAATTGTTAAATAGACCACGACCACATCCACTCAGTAATGTCACACAATTATCCAAGTGTTTTTAGGAATGAAGAAATACACCAGTAACTCAGTGACCTGTCACAGGTTGAAAAAAAAAAACCCCAACAAACCTTTAAAAAGAGCGTTAAGTCAGTTACATGACTCAGATTCATCTATATGAATTTAAGACCTTGAGCAGGTGGTGCACAGTCAAACCTGAAAGTCTGCAGATGATGCTGGTAGTCAAGTGCCATCCCAAGAGCAATGCACACCAGAAGCACCTCACTAAACTGAGCACGTGGGCAAAAAAGTGGCAGGTGAGCTTCAGTGCGAGCAACCGTTTAGTTGTGCATGTAGGGAACAACAGTCTAAAACATGTTTGTGTAATGTTGAGCATGACACTGATGGTTACAGCTCAGGAGAAGGATTTTGGAGTCATTGTTGACAGGTGTCCGCAAGCATTAGCTTAAAGTGCAGAGGCAGCCAAAAACCCCAGGAAAATATTGGGCGTCATCAGGAAGGGTCCTGGGGACAAGACCAGAGGGCATAACTTTGCTACTTTTTAAAACTTTGGCACACCCCCATCTTGAGCTCTTTGTGCAGTTCTGGTCCCTGTATCTCAAGAAAGGTCTAATGTATACACACACACAAATATATTTAGCTCTAAGTAAAATGATTTAAGGGCTGGAGCATCTGCTCTACAAGGGCAGATTAAAAGGCAAGGGCTCTTAAGTTTGGAGAGCAGAAAGCTGTGAGGGGATATGAACAAGGTGTATGGTATCGTTGGGGGAATAGTGTGAATGCAGAGCTGATATTCAGTAATACTAGAATGAGGGAGCGCTCACTGAAACTAGTAGGAGATCAGTTTAAAATAGACAAAGTATTTCTGACCATGGTAGGTAATAAACTTCTCAAGTTTGTTTTTACAGGAGGTTGTGGGGACAGGTGATATGAGTGGGTACAAAAGGGATTAGACAAATTCTTGGGCAACAGGTCTGTAAAGAGGAATGAAAGGAAAAAGGTAGGGCTGTAGGCTCCACTTTGCTAACACAACAGTGTGGATGCTGGGGAATTACAAGGAGAGCAGCCTGTAGGAAATACCCAGATTCCTGTGCTGTCCCTAAAAGCCATCTCTTACAGCTGCTGGTAGATATCACTGTTTTGTTGGAGATGGACCATTTGTATGACCCAGAATGACATTTCTTACGTTCACAAGATTTCTTCCATTTTTTTTCAAAGAAACTTGCAGTATTTTCTTGTTTGCTAAACAGATGAAAACAATCTTCTAAACACCTATTTTTCTGTAAATAAGTATCCACTAAAACTGAAGCCTGAAAAATGTAAATGAAAGTAGATTTAGATGCCTCGTCTTGTTTTGCTTCATAAGAGTGAAGGCCTGGGGGCATGTTTATTACAGACCTCTCAAAGGTCTGTGACTCACCCAGAGCATTGCCCACGTGGATTATGTTGGACTGAAATGCTACTGACCCTCTACAAGTTATAAAGCATCCTGAGTTTCACACGTTGTGAGTGGATGCTCTGACTGCCGAGTTGTTGGAGAAAAGGCAGGGATGATGATGATGATACCGCTACCCCGTTAAAAACTGTTTTACAGTACAAAAGTGCGTGGTGAACACAGTCCATCTGCGTGCCCGGGATCAGGATGATCGTAACAATTTTTTGGCAGGCATATCATTCAGTCAAAACCTTTAACTTAACTCGAAGTGGATTTCTTAATAAGTATGATTTATCTCACTGGAGAATCAAGAAGGAAACAAGACTAGTCTCTCCCCATGTTTAGCACTGTGAATAAAGCTACAGGCTCAGAGATTTGGATTCAGATTAATCTTCAGTTATTTTTTTGCTCCCTCTCAAGGAAGGCGGCTGTGTAGCCCAAGGGAAACTTCAGCCCACCTCAAGATCTTCCACTGCTGACTATCCAGGCAGCACAGGATGATTAAGTCCTAACTTTGGCACTGTAGTGCCTGAAGTCAGTTGCAATTAATTCAGGTTCTTCCCCTTTTTCCAGATTCTTTTTGTTGGAAAAGGTTGCNTTTTTTTCTTTTCACTGAAGGTACTTGAACTGCAGTCAGTCTTTGGATGCGATTGCTAGACATGCAAAGGGATCATTTAAGATGAGTCTTGTTTTAGGCTCCTTGTTTGGTGGAGTAGGGAACTATATTCTCTAACATTTATTTATTTTTCTAGAAATTCTCCACTTTATGATTTCTGTTGATTTGTTGGTGTGACAATCTGGAGTGCACTGGTAGCTGCAATGTCCTGGGGGGTGCACATTCTCCCTTCAGTGCATGCATACAACTCTCCTTCACAATATAAAATTTTAGAGAGATATAAAAGTTGTTCTCATTTTTCTTCTATATTTTTGAAACCTGATGCACACTATTACTTACATTGTACGTATAAAAGGATCCATAGTTGAAATGCTGGATTGAAAGCACTTCTATTAGCTGGGTTCCCTTTGAATGAGATGACAACAGTGTTCAGGAAGAAGGAATAAATTTTCTATAGCTACAAATTTTAATGGAAGCTCACACGGATAGGACTTTTCTC
>VYZV01021995.1:14124-48434 GCA_013401275.1 Pandion haliaetus | reverse complement strand
TTTTTTTTTTTTTTTTTATTTTAAGAGTACAATGATACCATTTTGACAGTAGCAAAAATTGAAGAAGATGGGAACTTCTAGATCATCTTAGTTCTGCTGGGCCTCCAGGGTTCCAGAAGACCCTGAAATTCTTCAAGGGCCCATGAACCTTATATTAAGGGAAATCCTTTACTTAGTGTGTAGTATTAATCTCCCATTTGGAGGCAATATAAGGCTGTTCTGTATCTTATATTTCCGTATCTCTGTGCAATGACCATTAGCGTGTCTTTTAACACAGAAAAGCCTTTCCCTTCACATTACATTCATCAGTAACTTCCCAGGCAATGATTATTCACTGCCATTAAGGTTCATTATTTGTCTTCACATCGTCCTCTGTGGTCTCTGTTACATGATATGAGCCTTTGGTTCATGAGGACTGTGTGGTACCTGAAGGTATGAAAGCCCTGGAGAGGCTTCTGGACAGAATTGTGCTCAGTTGTTCTGGGATAAGCAGCTCTCTTCTAAATACTGCGACTGCGCTTCTGCCACCCAATCGACAATGCTGGTCAGTCATGCAAAGCATAAGGTGGTTTTTTTTTGTGTAATGTGTGCCTCTTGCAGAAAAATCAAACTTTTATTTAGCTGAAGTGAGAAGGTAGGAAGGCAGCAAAAAAACGCAAGCATCTAGACTGAGACGTTATTTCCTACGAGCAACCTTTGCCTAAGCTTATGCCTGTTGCTTGCAAAGAACAGTAACACGTGGATGTAACAGGTGATAATGGTGGAATAAATAAACGTGAAGTAAGAAATACGATTTTGATATTATCGGGAGCCGGCAGATGGTGCTGGCCAGAATGATGCTGAGCAACGCTCACAACTCCTTTAAACTGAAAGTGTTATTTTCTTTGTGTTTGGATTCTATTGAGCATACTACCAGTAAAACCAGTTCTTCCTGAATATCATTTGCCTATGAAGAACCATTTTCTATCTATAGATCCATCTGCCTCTACTGCTCTGCCTCCAAATACTGCATGTTGTTAAAATCATTATATAGATTATTCCTCTAACAGTTTAATTTAATGTAAGTGGTATTATGCAGTGGGAATACACATTCCAGAAGATAGCTTGTGATCTCTAAAAAATATTGCCACCCTAAAGAAAAGAAAGCCACGTATCTCTGAGCAAAATTGTGCAGTGTTCCTCTTTACCATCCCTGCGCACTGTAGGTCCTTTAATCTTCAACGCTTGGACCATTCCAGCTCCTCTGTCCATAATATCAAGATCCAGCTGTTCACACTCTTGGATGCACAGGCTGTTCACAGGAACATTACTGTAGCATCCATTTTCTAAGTTTACTCCATCTTACACACTTCAGGATCAAGTGTAAATTTTCTTGCATGTTTTCTGCTTCTCCCTGCTTGAGGTCCCCATTGGTGGTGGGTGTTGTACCAATATCACCCCAACACTGGGACTTTAGACTTAAAGCTTGATGTGATACCAAAACTCCCAAGGGTGAATGCTAGCTTTGTGTCCTATTCCCTGTACTATCTGGTGTGGCCCAATTTGTGGTGCACCCACTGTTCTTGGCACACGTCTTCCTCATTTCTGCCTTGCAGCCCTTTGCTCATCTGGAAGTAGGGAGGGGAAAAGTTGGGGAGAGTTTGGACTTTGCCTTCCCACCCATCCCTGTTCCCTGTCTCCTCCCTGGGGGTGTGCTAGGGGAGGGAGCTGCTGTGCCACAGCCTGTGATCCTTCACCTGAGATAGTGCTAGGGGGGTCAGGGACAAGACAGGGGCTCTTGGTGCTGCTCTGCCTTCATGAGCTGCTGGCCCCATGGAGGAACTGCTCCCTTCCTCTCCAGTGAGACCAGACTAGTCCTTACCCATAGATTGCAAAGCCCCGTTGAGCCCTTCCCAGGCTTTTGGTAGTAGCATACACAATGGCACTGTGATAGGTTTTTTTGGTAGAAAAGTGTGAAATGTCAATATTATTGCTCTTCTCAGGTCTTTGTCCATTTGCCAGAACAAGTGGGAGCACTGCATGTACTACTAACTTTTTCTCCTTTAAAAAAAAAAGAAAAAGATGCACTAAAAAAAAAAACAAACCCTACAAATTTGCAGAGGAGGAGATGGGGACTTGTTAATGTATTTGTTTTCTGTTTTGTCTCTAAATTTTTCAGTTCTTTTTTTTTCTGACCAGATTGATATTGTTTCACATTTCCCTGAGTGCCTCAAGGGATTCGGGTTGCTTTATTGCTCTGTTCTTTCCCCACACCACACTCCATGATTGGGCTACTTATTCTACTGATGCAGTATGTCAATGCCTGTCAGTGTAATGGTGGAGTTGAGAGTCCTATAGTCCTTATCCTCCAAACACTTGAAATACTTGGATTAATGAACATAGGCATGGTTAAAGTAGCGGTGAACATTGTTATCAGGATCAGGGGCTATATTGGAAATAAATATATTGATTAATTCCATGAGGCATAATTTAACACTCTTTCAAATCTTGCTGTCATTTTGCTTTGTTAATGGCAATGTGTTTTCACCTGGAACTGTAACTGATGTTTGAGATTTTAAAATTTTGCAACTTTCTTCCTTGAAGCAAAGGTTAGAAACTCTTTAAGGATGACTCTGCATTTCAACTACTACACCTGGTTTTGTTATGTTTCCCCTTAGAATTAAATTGACATAGAGAAATCTCTGCTGTCTGTCAACTCACTGAATTTAGGAAAACCCTGACATTTAGCCCATCTATTAGACCATCTGATAACTTTAAAAATTCATGGAATAGGGCTCTCCTAGTATGGTTACCAGTGTGAATGCCAGCCTTCAGCTTGCTGGGGACTTCAGATGGCTCTTTGTGGATGAAAAATTGTTTGACTTCATTTCTGTAGCTGGCCTTCTAAGGTTGCTATGTTTGACCTAGGAGTGGAGTAGTTTCTGAAATAAAAAAGGTGTCCTCTAGGAACACACATCTGATGTGATCTTGAAAGCTGGAGACCTGCTGATTGCTTTCATATCCAATTACTTTCAACAGTGTGCTGTTTCAAATGGCTGATTTTTGACCAAAAGCATGTACCAATAGTCTTCTTGAAAGCCCTGTGGTCAGATGGGACATCATGGAATTATTTGTGGTAGCTGAAGAGGAATGCTTAAAACCCACCTGTTTATTATGTCTTTGTGTTTTGTGCAAGATAGTAAATGACAACTAGCAGCAGGTGTGATAATTTTTCTCTAGAGGAACTACCGATATTTGTGACACATTTCTGATATCTTAAAAAGTAAAATTGATATCCTTAATGCCATTTTGTCTTGCTTTAGCAAATGTTGTGTGTATCACTTGTCCTAAACTCTAAAGGCATCTAATTAATCAAATTTGTAGGAGGTTTGCTTCTTGCTGAGCTGAGCTTTCAGTTGGGTGATTTTAATTTCCTGTATTAAAGCTTGTGTGCATGGTTCACTCTACTGCTGTTTTTTCATTAACCTGCTTAAAGTATGTATGTATTATAGGTGCTTTGCTGAAGAGCATGCAAGTATAAGATGATGCCTTTGAGTGCCTCATCCTACCAGATGTAGAAGTGTATGAGTATCTTGACTAGCTTTACTACTGCCAGTTAAGTAAATGACTAGGTGAGTTAGTGCATGGACACAGTTTTCTCAGCCAGAAGCATTTGGAAGGAACAGTGTGTTTTTCAATGTATGTAGAAGCTCACGTTCTGAGACTGTAGTTGGATACTGTAAAAGTGAGAACAAAAGCCAAAGGCCCATGTCAGAAGCTGCTTGATAGAGCCAGGGTAGCTGTTGTTATCACTGAAGGCTCTAAAGTTAATTTTGTTTAAATTAGCATTTTTAACACATTCATTCTAGTAGCAAGCCAGTCACACCTTTGCTGGATTATATAGCACTGTCCCTCAGAGAGGAGTTTGTGGCCCTCTCAGCTGGGGCTTTGCAGCCCTCTTTCACGGTATCACAAGGATGATGGCCAGCTACACTTCTGCACTGGTAGTTTTGCTAGGGAGGGTTTGGAATAACACCTTGAAATGGACTTTAACTCATTACTTCTTCAATTAAAGAAAAGAAGACAAAAGAAATTTATGTTTTAAGACAGTTCCAGTCCACGTGTCCAGGTGTTTTCTTCTTGAGCTGAGCTTACAGCTGGTTTTATTTTTCCTTTCCTTTATTAACAATTTATTAATTCCTTACTAGTCTGTAGTCTGCATGCATCACTTTTCTGTTGTTCCTGCTTGTTGGTGGTTTATTTCTACTAACCCATGTTTAAAGCATGCATATGTATTGCAGATGCAGCACAGATGCTTGAGGTTTCATTATGTTACCTCATTTTATGTCATATGCTTTGGGCATAGATATGATTCTGCTGGCAATCTGCAGATGTCAGTGATTCACAAGTGAAATCTTCCTGGATAGGAAGATTATTAGAGTCAGGAAGCCTTTAGTATTATTTTAATACTATGGTGACATGGGTGATTTTTTTAAATATTCCTATTTTATTTGGTTCAGAAAAAGAATACTTTAATTTTTTTTTTCTGTGCCTTTTAAAGTTCCTGGGAAAAGTGATGTTTTATAATTTAATACTTAAGGGCTTCATATTATACTGCTAGGAGAAAATACTCGAGAGAAGCTGGCACCAAGAGAACAATACAGGCTAGGTAGGCATCCTGCTAGAGGTGCAGGCATGTGACTTTTTCCAGCTGAATCCCAGAGCCTGGTCGTCCTGCCACAATGCGGATCCATTCCTTTTTTGGAAGATAAATGTTTCATGCTTCTAAGGAGACGCCCCACATCTGGCAACACTGGGCTCAAATAGACCACTATTCAGGTGAAAACACAATCAGAATTTACAACGGTTTTACCCAGCATTACTGCTGCTGAGAGTGACTCTGAATCAAGGTCCCGTGGGGTACTGCAAGTATCTTTGGAGTAAAAAGTTTAGATAGTTTCTGAGCAGACTTGTCTGTTTGGACAGTGTATGGATCTCAAGTGTCTGCTTAGTTATCTGACATCAGGAGGAACCTTTCTGTGAACTGAGCCAACGGTGTCAGCTACTGGCATTTGGAAATGAAACGCACACAGTGGACACTTACCTAGGTGTAAGCTTGAAGGCTAATTGCAGGGTGCTCAATGAATAAGTGTTTCCAGAGAACAGGCTTTTTGATGAAGTTGGTAGCTGCTGCTGTGTGCCTTTGTATGAAACCACTAACTCACTGCACTAGCTCCTAAACAGTAAACAGTTTCACATAGTCTGCTTCAAACAGACTCTGGGGAGCTGGGAACTTGTTTACAGATACATGCGGCAGGCTTGCTTTTCCTTTGAGCTCCTAGGTATTATTTTCAGATTTTTTCAGTATATAATTAGAGACTGTCATCCTGTTAAAATTAGACTTCCTAGAGTATTACAAGATTTGCCCAGAAAGCCAACCGTATCCTGGGCTGTATCAAAAGAAGTGTGGCCAGCAGGTCGAGGGAGGTGCTTCTGCCCCTCTACTCCGCTCTTGTGAGACCACACCTGCAGTACTGTGTTCAGCTCTGGAGTCCTCAGCACAGGAAAGACATGGACATGTAAGTGTGGGTCCAGAGGAGGCCCACAAAAACGATCAGAGGTGTTGAACACCTCTCCTATGGAGAAAGGCTGAGAGAGTTGGAGTTGTTCAACCTGGAGAAGAGAAGGCTCTGGGGAGACCTTACTGTGGCCTTTCAGTGCTTAAAGGGAGCTTATAAGAAAGATGGGGACAAACTTTTTAGGAGGGCTTGTTGAGATAGGACAAAGGGTAATGGTTTTAAACTAAAACAGGGTAGACTTAGACTAGATGCAAGGAAGACATTTTTTACCATGGGGGTGGTGAGGCACTGGAACAGGTTGCCCAGAGAGATAGTAGATGCCCCATCCCTGGAAACATTCAAGGCCAGGTTGGACGGGGCTCTGAGCAACATGATCTAGTTGAAGATGTCCCTGCTCATTGCAGGAGGGGTTGGACTAGTTGACCTCTAAAGGTCCCTTCAAACCCCAACTATTGTATGATTCTATCAGTTTGTAAGAGAACTGGGAGAGCTGAGGAGGGTTAAAGCTGGGGAAACAGCACTTCTGATCTGCTTCTGTATGGTTCACTTGAAAAGTCAGCTTGTGCACTAGTTTCTTAGCTCTAGTTTAGAATGCATTAAAAATACTGTACAAGGAGTACTCAGCTTTGGTGCTATAAACAAGACTTTAATGGACTAAGATGTAGGAGTCTTGTAGGACTTGTAGGAGTCTTAGGTTATATTCCACCCAGAGCAGCAAGTAAATTGTCCTGCATACCTTGTTGGTCACATCATTAGTTTCGGCCCCAAGAGATTTTGCTTTGCTACCACTGAATTCTCACACCTGCCACCAGTGTGCCCTTTTGAAAAAACCCAGCAAACAACAATAGACCTAAAGTACTTCAGGGGTGAAATTTAAATATCTCACAGATATAAGGCAGTCCAGTATACTAGTATGGGAGGTCTGTATGGTTTTGTGTTCAAAACTTGCCTCTGGAGAGTTGTCCTGGGGGGGGGGGCACATCTGCCCTCTTTCCCAAGGAGCAGGACCTCTGCAAGGTAATGCCTCTGAACTTCAGGAGCATTGTTAGAGGCTTCCCCACTCCCTCTCCTTTTGAGGCAAGAGTACTGGCAAAGGTTTTCCCTGTTGCAAGCCAGCTGCTGAGGCTGTTAGCTATGCGAGTCAGCTGAATCCCCACATTGTAAGCAAAGTTTTCTGTCCTAGTGGTGGTGGAATTGACCTAGCAGAGGAGTGGGAGCTGCGATTTGAGCAAGCAGCTGTGGCTTTTCCTGGCCACCTGCTGAAGTTCTTCAGTAGATTAAAGTCAATAGGCCTTTTGAGTTCATGTTTAAGTGGGCCTGTTTTTATTGCTCTCCAATACAAATAAGAAGAATGGAATCCCTCCAAGAGCTCTCTGTGTCATAAGATGATGAATCTTAGCTGAGAGGCAGGATTAAAACTAATATGCAATAAAATGCAAAGGGTGAACCGAAGATTAAATTAAATAATTTTGTTGCCTTCTTTTGTATTAACATAATTGTGCAATTAAAATCAGAGGAAATTCACATCTTACAAAACTGTGCTCCTTGTTGCGATTTCGAGCCCATTAATATATAGACAAAAAACCTATTTGTTTGGCCCAACATGAGGAAATAACCAGCCCAATCCTACTACAAATGCCCACTTTGGTAGCAATCTTACACTGGCATGTGAAAATCAGTCAAATATATATTGGGAAATTACACCTGCAAATACTTAACTGAAATGTAGTACATTAAATTTCTTGAACTAGTCACTGGAATATTAGCAAATAAACCAAAAAAATACTCATTCTCCCATGTTTCTGCAGAAACTGGGAGGGTTTTTGGTGTCAGGTGTGGCATGTCCTACCATTTACTATTTTGGGGTCACAAAGTGCTTTGTGCTCCCTTCCCCTTCCCCTTCCCCTTCCCCTTCCCCTTCCCCTTCCCCTAGCCATAACTTTTGATCTCTACAGTTTACTCAGACACTAATCTCAGAATAAATCAGAACAGCAGATACCATCAATTCTAATAATTATTTGCACACAATTCGTCCTCTGCAAACTTATGTAACCTATTTCCAACTGAAAGTAGAAAAAGCCTTCCCCTTCCTCTGTTCCTTTTAGCACACTTGCAAGATGAAATGTTGCAGCAAAATGTTGTTTCTTGGCTCTGATTAAAAGCATGAGTCACAATTTGTCAGGTCGTGTGGGTTAGAATTGCTTAGATTCTTTTGCTGCATCCATTTCAGGACACATAATGGAGTGTGGAGCTGCTAGAATGAAGTCAGAGTTGGTGAAAAGAGGGAGTTTCCTCTTCTTTCTGGCCAAACATATAGACAAGAAATGGCTTCTAGGAGCCTTTGGATAGCTATAAATCAATGCCATGACAGAGTCACTGGAGGAGGTACTGCTTTGAAATGAAGGACAATGACTGATCCTGACTGCATATCTGAGCCACTTCACGGGTTTGCGATACATTCATTCATTGGGCTTTGAGCAGATTAGGGTAATTTAATTGTGAATTAAGGTTTTAAATAGTGCACAGAATTTGTTCAACACTTACAAATAGACTGAGATTTCATGCAGCATGAAATTATGCTGAATCCAGTTTCTGCCAAGGTCCACAAGGAGGTTTCTTAATATTTTGTGTTTTTACGGTAGATGCATTACAGACAGCCAAATCTAAGCGCTGTTTTATTGCACAACAGGCCCCAAATCACACTTACGTGCTCAGGTGTGGCAGTTCCTTTGTGGCAGCATATTTATCACTTATCATTAAAATGCAGTATTTGCAGAGTCTGTGTGTAATATGCTCCCAATATCCTGTTCAGAATACACGCTTAGCCAAAAAAAATCAACACAAGACCATTTGAACAAAGTGCAGGAGAATAATACTGCTTCATGCTGGTGCTGGAGACGGAGGTGCCGCACTGTAGAGGGAACAATAATGAAAATGGGATACCGCATGAAGAAGAAATGCCATATCCAACTTCCCTCTTTCCTGATACCAGTATCATGTGTGTCTGATCAAATGTCTGGAAATTAAACCAAATCATTATTGTAAGATTCTGTTTCCAGGCCTTGTACTGCTATAGACCTTCTCTGCTCTGGTTGCTAAGCTGAGCAGTCTAATATGAAAAGAGATGAATACCCCTGAAGAGTCCATAGGGAAAGGCCTCAGTGTGCAGTGCAGGGTCTGTATGGCGCAGTATGGAAATGGGTATAATCACTTAGCTAAACGTTTTCTCAAATAATTGGCATGTAACAGAGTTGCTTAGGGCTGCCTGTGCACTCTTTGTACTGGCTCTTTTTAAAAGTTTGGTCCTTGCCTTTTTTACCTTAACATTCTTGTGTCTAGTCTCAAGCTTGTACTCAAACACACATGCATATGCGTGCACACAGGTGTAATTTTAGCTTCTGTGCAGATGGTCACAACTGACACATAGAAAAAATGATAATTTGAGACTCGATAAACATTTAAAGCCATGGGAATCCAAAAGCAATAATAATTCTTTTAGGAAGTGTTCAGGACTGAGTTATTATGGTAGCAGATGCTTCATACATATAAATCAAATACTGACGAGTGAACTGATTGCTGCTGAGCATATCTTTTAAAAGTCAAGGTAGCAGGTGAGAGGGGAACACATTAAGGCATGAATGAAGCTAGTAGATACTTCTTTAGTCTGTGCAGGTTGTATTAAGCTGCGGTTTGATGGATTTATGACACTGCATTATATTTATCTGAAGGAAGGGCATACAACTCATCGCTCTGGCAAAGACAGATCTGTTCCTAAAGGACAATAGTGTAACAGCTTCTTGATTCCAAAGTGATTTAATTGTGGTTGTCTTTATTATTAAAATGCCTCTCCAGGGTAATTTTTTTATGCTGTGGCACTGTTTAAACTTCTCTCAGGTGTGACCTAGATAAGTAATTTCACAGGCCACTTGCAGAAAGTTCCAAAATAATTTCATATCAGAGATCCAGTGATTGTACCTGAGAGCCCTTCAAAACATGGCCTGCCATTTTTTCCCTTTATGTAAGTTCACCCATTCCTGCTACATCGCAGACATAACTCTTCGTCAATATGTGAAGGTACCCTGATTTTCTTGTGGTGAGACCAATGTGATGGAGCTGAAGCTTAGATGTCTGGAGAGGACATTCATAGTTGCTGTTCTGGAGGTTCTTGCATAGGATTTGGCCGAGAGGTTTCTATATATTTTCTACTGCTTTGGACATGCAGGTGAAGAGTGACACAGACACTGAAAGTGAGCAAAAATGGTTGAGCGCAGGCCTGTAAGGAAGGAGTCTGGGCAGTACCCTTTGCCAAATCAAAACTTTACCAACAAGCCATGAAAGGGAGATTAGTGATGGTGATTCCCTTGGGGATGGTTCGCTCCCTCATCCTTCCCAGGCACCAGTTAAATGCCATATGTGGGAACCGTTATGGCAGTCTTTCCACTGACCTGCTGCGCTGTTGTTGTCTGTCTTCAGTACTTCAATTTATTCTTAAATCCATCCACTGGTGGCCACGGTTGCGGTACCGTGCAGTGGCAATGGAGAAACAGGTTAGATGAGAGTGTGAGCAAGAAGTTGCTGATCAATGGATCTAATTTAAATGAGAATTTCAGGAATTAGCTTAAATGAGGATTTTAGGAATATAATTTGTTCTTCCAGTGCAGGATTTATTTTGAAGTATCACTTAGCAGATTTTTAGCTATTGATAACTCCTGGTGTTGCCAGTGAAATGCCACAAGGCAGTGGTAAGTGTAAGCTAAGGGTAAAGTGTAGCTTGAAAACTCTTTGTGATCTCCTAGCAGTGCTTTGGAAAGTCAGTTTGAAGAACTCCTTGTAGATGCAGGAGGAACACTATGATTTTTAGCTAAAATGCTGCACACTTTTTAAAACATCTGTTGAAAGTGTAGTAGTGTAAGGATTTCATCTTCAAGTCAGTGGGTTTCTTTTCAGAATGTAGACTGCAGCACTGAGAAGGTGGTAAACGAAAGGCAAATGGGAGACTGTAAATATCTTGCTAACAAGAAAGGTTTTTTCTTTCCTGTGATTGTGATTTGCAGTGTTCAGGGTTTCATATGTATTCATGTTCTTTGCAACATCTGCGTTAGTTGGTCTGGTTTAGGATACTTTTCTGTAGAACATGATAATGAAAAAAGGGAACAGCAGTACCAACCCTTGTGTAACCTCTCTGAATACATGCTGGCAGTGACGATCAAATCCCTTAGCACGTTTTGCCTGAATGAGCACATGCCTATGAAACCTTCTGGTCAAAGGAGCTGCCATCCTCTGCTCTTCCAGCAGACAAGGAGGATTTAGTTTCACAGCAGCAGGAGCGAGGGTACGAGCTGTCTTTGAACCTTCTGCCCTGTGCATCCTGAGGTGTGGATGCTAGTTACCTGCCTAGGGAAGGGGGCCACCTCAAACCTTCCTTGTGACAAACCATTCTGCAGTACTGTTTCCTTGGTGTGGTGAACCTCTTTATCTGGGAAGCCTCTGGAGTCTGCACAGCTACCTCCATATATATGTTTTCTTGCTATGACATTTTTCCGTAATTTTTGTCTTTATAATAAACATTACTGGATTTAAGCATAAGAATTGATCATGGCAGAAGGGCTAATTGCAGCTGCAGAGGATGGGGAGCGTGTCATTGCAGTGAAGTGCCTAAACCTACCTCCAGGCTCCCAAAACTCTTTATTTTTGTCACAGGGAGAAGGTACTTCAGGTTTGGAGGACAGGCCTTTCCTCTTTCTAGCAGAAGACAACTTGAGAAGGGAGGAAGCCCCAGGGCCCTTAAGCTGTTCAAGGGAGCTCAGCTGTTGGAGCTGAGAAAAGAGTGGTCTTTGAGGAACACCTTTTAAAGCTTTGGAGCAGCCTCTCCTGTGAAGTAGAGAGCCATTTGTACTGAATAAAAATATACTAATTTCTTGCCTCTCCTCCTCCTAGAGGAAACCCCCTGTTACCTTTTTTTTTTTTTTTTTTTTTTTTTCCCCCCTCTCTGGAGAGTGGGTTGCCCCGAGCTGGTTGTCCTCCCCTGTGGGTGTCAGCCCAAGACCTCTCTGTGCAGAAGCAGGAACATCTGTAGGGCACAGGATTCAGCATACGTCGCTGGGTCTAGCCTGCTGTGTTGCATATAACCCCTGCATAAGCTGGGGGACCTTCATCTCCAAATAAGCGGGGTGGAATTTTTCATTTGTGCTGTACCAGTTGGGAGGCTTTTGCAGAGGCTCAGTGCTCTGGTGGTTAGAAATCTTCCAGCTTCCAAGTTGTATTCAGGGCCAGTTTATTTCCATTTGCTCTTGCGGCAAGATTGTTCCTTAAAAGGTCTGTTGGGTTTTTTTTCCTGGTGTTTACCTCTGATAACTACAGAGAGCAATTGCAATACTTTTTAGCCTTCCTTTTGCTCTGTTGAAGCAGCTGATCCCTTAGGGTTTGCATGAGCAAGGACAAGTAGGGAGACAGGCTAGCTGTGGCAGTGGAGAGTCCTGTGAAGGCTAATTTACCCCACATCCTCATCTTGCTTTTAGTCATGTCCCCGCTCACATTGCAATTCTCTGTTCCAGTGCCCGTTTTTTCAAAACATTGAAACTGAGACCTTTGTAAACCCCAAATATGTTAGATCTACCATATTTGTGTGGTCACAGGAAATGGATTGAGGAAGAAGGAGACCAGGTTAACCAGCCGTGATCCAATGTGGTAAATAGATGTTGCTTTTTATTCCATTTCCCTTTAATTATTCTTTCTTCTGAGCTGTGATGCCTGGCACACTGCTGAGATCAGACTAACGAGCTTCTACTTTGTGAATCACTTCAGCAAAAGGTCCCTGTATATTGTAGATCCCTGCTACTAGGCAGATATTTCTCTCATGGTGATGTTCTGGGCTCCCTGGTTTCAGAGCAGTATGGTCTTGCATTTTGCAGTATGGTTTTGCATTTTGTTTCCACTTTCTGCTTCCACTTCCACCCATGTCCAATGCATGTTATCCATGGAAAGATAAGGGAAATAGTAATTTAACTGGGGGCTTTGGGGTGGAAAGGGATTTACGTAAGGTCCCAAAGCTAACATTTGTCACTTGGACTGCAGTCTGCCAGAGCTAGTTAGGTAAATAGCCCTGATTTGACTATCTCTGCCAGCAAAGGCAAGTGGAGCGATCAGAGGTGGCTACATATCTCCCCCAGGAGACAGTGGATGAGGAGGAGGGAAGGAATAGCACTTGGGCTCCCTGGCATCACAAAGCAGTGGTAGTCCAAAAAAGCACCTGGAGAATCTTCCCTCTGTACAGCAGCTGGGCAGATTTTAACCCCCCAAAAACAAAAAGGGGGAAAAAGTAGAGGTCTGGTTTATAAATGTCTTCCATATTCTTCTAAGTCGATAAAATTCAATGGTATGTAGACAGATATTCCATGATAATCATTGATTTGTTTCCTAACTCCACAAGGGATAATATAGGATGCACAATAATTTCTGTCTTCACTCTTTGTAATTTGTATATGTTGATCAGATGTAGCACTTTCATGGTACAGGGGGCAGCATTGGCCTGTGGAATAAAGTGTGCTTTGTGTACGAGAGACAGACAAGCAAAAAACCTCCCACTTCTACCTCTCAAATGTATAAGTAGTGATTAAAAAAAAAAAAACCCTTTGAGAAAACTTTGTTCTTGTTTTGAATAAACTTCAGAATTTATTCAGTCCCTTTACATTTGAAGATGTGAAAGGATGACCTGGAGCAAGAAACTCTGAGAAAGTTGTATAGAGGCTTCAGGTCTTCAAAATGGTCTACTTTGACCTCATTGGATGTTTGCTGGTGAAAAAGGAAAAAAATAGAAAGCCAGTTCTTGTTTAATCCTCTAATTAGAAATTTCTTTTAAGTAATTAATTGCTTGGACTACTACTCACATCTCACCTCTTTTGCCAAGACTTTTCACAGCTGAGTTTTTAAGCTCTCCTCATTCTTTTTTTGCAAAGCATTTTATAAAGCTTCTCTTCCCTTAGCCATCACTCCTCTCATGCCTCCTTCCTAAACTGTCACGTATAGTAATATTGGTTTTAAGGCTTTCTAGCACTGTGGAGGTCATTAAAGAAAAATAGACTTTTAAAAATGCCCTTCAAGAGTGACAGTGCTTTTGTCAAAGTTGCAATGCTCTGAATGAGTGCAATAGGGATTTTTATGGAGCTATTGCAATGGTATGGTTTAAGTAATAACTTCAAGTGTCATCAGCATGGAAGTTTTCTCATTCTGGTAAGCCTCCTGAGTTGAAGATGGTTTCTGCAAGTTTTCTTAAATCTGCCTTCACAGAAACTAAGCAACTCTGGGTCAAAAAGGACGGACTGCAAAAGAGGCATGCACTTGTCTTGGTGGCACTATTAGTTGATAATATTTGACAGAAAATTTCTTGCCAGTCACCAGAGCTTTAATCAAAACTGTCAGCTTGATTCACTTGACTCAAGAAAAGTTTAAATGAACAGCAACTTTTCCACCAACTTCATCAGTTGCATTTTTTTGTGCTGATGATTTTACTGTCCTTTTTTTAGATTTTTTTTGTTTATTTTCTTTGATGAAAAGCTAAAATTTGCCTTCCCCTAAAACTCCTGCTTTAAATTCTCCGTAGTATGCCTAGTCCTGGTGGCAGTCTGAGACTGAACACATTGTTAGGATGCAGGGAATGCAGCAGTAGTGTTAATATATTATCTTATAGATATAGATATATGTAGTTCACTGTTTTTGAAACTTTTGAAAGTGCAGCATTCCCTGGGTCAGCTGCATCTGTGCTCCTTCTGGACAGAGAAGCTAAAACTATCTGTAATTACTGGATGCAGCGGAAATCACAGTTCCCCAGCCCTGAGGGAACTGGGTGATTGCTTGTAATTAAAGGCAGTCAGCATCTCTTAGATTGCTACTCCTTGGCTAGCTTTAACCCTTGCAGCCTTGTCTTCCAACCCTCACGGTGGTATTAAAGGCTCTGCAGCTATGGTGTGAGTCAGTTACCATCAGGCCCTAAAATCTAATTTTAGGCAGAAAAAACCAGATTAAATTTCACTTGCAAACTACAGTTTGAGAAATACTTCATCTAGTTTAATAAAACTAGAAGGTGAAATTGCAACAAAAAACTGAAACCAATGTACCTCATTCACACCAGTGTAACTTCATATGCTAACAGATACATTGCTTGTTCACACTGGAATAATATACGATTGAATTACGACCCTTTAGAGCAGATTCACTAGGCTTAGGACCTTATAATGTTCTTGACTAAATGCGACAGAGGCATCTACACTTTGATGAAAGTTTCTTGCTATCAAAAATGCTTAATATTTAGGTGAATATTAATGCTTTTTCAGCAGCCAAAAGCTGAATCAGGTACAAGTAATTCTGTTCACTACTGTCTGTTTTGTAGTGAAGTGTGACAGAGTTAATCATGCTATTAGATGAATTGTCTCATTTATTCGCTTTCTGAGTCTCATGATTTTTTTATTAACTTCATACACTTAGCACAGTGGTTACCTTTCTTGGAGTTCAACGTTCTGAAGTTACGTTTTGCTTAGGACAGTGCTGTAATTCTGGTTTTTTTTCCATAAATGCGTACAAGTCACCTGCAATGTCTAAATATTTCCCGATCACTCTGTTATATTTCAATGTGAAGAATAAATAGGATAAATGCAATTCAGTGATACAGCTGATCCCCTCTCCCTCCTCCTAAGCCCCTCCCAAACAAACAGAAAAAATTTGTTCTTAACTGAAAATGAGCAGGAAACTTTTTTCCTGCTAGGATAAAGACTGAGCAAAATCTGCCCAGTTTATTTTGGCATTAGCAGAATTAGCAGAAATGTCAGTGTTTTACAAACTGTTTGAATATGGTATTAGCATAATATTTTGCAATGTAGTACTGGCAGACTCATCACAGTGTTTGCCATAACTGAAGTTCAGAGATCCACACTCAGACGTGCAATAATGAAAGCAAAGACAAATACTCTGCTGCAATTTTGGTTGAAGGCATTAGTGGTAAGAGAATAAAATATATTCTGGATTATTTATGCATGGACAGACATATGAATACTTTGTAGTCATACTAATTATAGAACTTGTTATAACGCTTGAGGCTTTCATTCTGTCGAATCAGATGAATTGATGGTAGAAGATGCATGTTCACACAGGCAACATGTAGGAATAGCAATAGGCAACGTTTCAGCACACTTCCAGTGCCTCATACTACCCCTTCAGCATGGGGTAGCTTAGCTGTTTTTGCTGCAGTCCAGCAAAGACTTCAGGAATCTTGCTGTTTGAAAGTATCGCTCCAGTTTGCTTGTGCTGACTGAAGTGCTGTTTCTGTCAGACAGGCTGCTGCCTTGGAAGCATTTTTGGATGCGTTCAGTGGGCCTTTTAAATGTTATTGCTATACCCACTTGGCTCTGGTGAACTCTGCAAGGAGGACTGGACTTTCCCCACTCTTTTTCTAGTCTTCGCTTAAAAAATAAAAGAAAGGAACTGCAGGTGCCTTTAAGGAAAGTTGTTGTTGGGGAGTTTAATCTGAGGACAGAGCCTAGTTTACAGCCATTTGGTATGTCAGAGGTGGCTCTGACCATTCTGCCTTGCACTCATGTATGAAATACCTGTACCGCCACCCTGAGAAAGGCGGACCTGCTCCTGCACGCCTGGTATTTTGTCTGTTTTGCAGTGATGCCTGCCCTCATGGAGGTGCATTGTGGACGCTACCCTCCTCAGCAGCCTTTTAACACCTCTGCTATGTGTCTGCAGCATCCTCCTGCATCAGCAGTCCTGCTGAACAGTGCACTTTGTAAGGAAGGAGAATTACCTGTAATTATGATCCTTCCTGCACAGGGCTCAATCAAGAGGCTTTTAGCATGAATGCAAGTATGATCCTGGGCTGAGGAAGGGAAGGTAAAGAGAGGGAAGCTCCCATTTGCCTAAATCTATGTGCTGTGGCAGCAGGCATGGGACCTCTGTGTTGCTCTTCATCCTTTGCTGTTACTGTCAGACCTGACCTAATGCCCTAGGAAGGGAGCGTGCAAAAGCTGTCTGGGGCGGGTGTCCCAGCTGCTCTTCCATAGGCGAGTGGAGGAGGCAAGAAAGCTGCTTCCAGGGCTCGGGAAGGAGTCCTCTTGCCCTGGACCTCATGCCAGCTAACAGCAGCAGAGGAAAGTCCAGTCTATCCCTTGGGCTAGACCTTGTTTGAAGGCAGCAGCGGTGTCCTGGATCCCTCTTGCATTTCCTGAGGGACAGCTTGGGGAGGTGCTTGGATGCAGCACAGTGGGTTAAGGTTTGTGCAGTGCTGCATCCACAGCCCTATCTGCACTCCCAGTCTGGCCTTCACCTGCCGGAGGCTGGACAACAGATGTCTCTGACAGGCAAGTGGGCTTTTGCTCACCTGAGCTCTCCTCTGCTTTGAAGACGTGGCTAATCCATCAGGAGGTGGCTTACTGCTCTGTCTGTCAAATGATGGTCATGGCAGTCAAGCAGTTTAAATGGAGTGAACCAGATGGTCCCATTCCTGCCTATTGGAGCTGGACTCGCTGTGTGCCTGTGACTCGTTGCCTCTATGCAGCAGCACAAGTGCGAGAGCTGAAGCAGTGCTGCTTGCTTAGCCTATAAACTTCATCCTTTTGGAAGCTTCTCTTGCTCACCATGAGGTGAGCCATCAGTTTAAGGACAAGGCAAGCAAGATGGTATGTATTCATGGCAGATACTTACAGGACAAGTTCATAACATTTTACAACCACCGTGACTGTCCTGGTGTTTGCTGTTGTGCTGGCTCCTATCACAAAATCAGACCGACAGGACTTAAACAAGCAAGGGAGTCCCAAACTTGTGCTCAAACTTGGTGATACTGATACCCTCTATTCCTATTTTTCCCTGTTACGCCATCTGTACCTTAAAATCAAATGGGCGGGAAGAAGGACATCGCGTTTTGTCACTGCTTTATTCACCACTGAGAGGCAGTGACACGTGCAACACACTAGCTGTTCAGCAGTGGGTATCAGTGTAATGGGAAGTAGTACAGGCAGCAGAGAATCACGTTGTATTCCATTGTCACTGCAGGAGGATTGTAAGCAGATAGCGTGCCCCAAGCTGGTACGGGCATCTTTGCTCTTGTCGGAAAACTGCTTACTATGGCTGCTTGCGCAGTTCTTTGTATCATTCAAAAGAGGTTCCTAGAGCAAACATGCTGCATTGTCCTTTGTAATGCACAAGAGGAAAGAGAACCATATGGGGAATTATTCATGCTTCTACCCCTCATAACCTGTCTCTTTTCCTTGAATGTGTCCCAGCTTGACTTAGCTGCTTGCTGGTTGTATTTGAGGATCTCACTCAGCTGCAGAGAGCTGAAGACGGTTAACAATTGCAGCAGCACTACACCTGGTAACTCCTTAAGAACAACTCCTAGGAAAGGATGTAAACTGCTTGAAGCGATGGCTGATATAATTTAGCACCTAGCAATGGGAAGGATAACATTCATTAAATAACCAGCTTTCTGAAAATCAGCATGAAGTACGGAGGCACCCCCCGGCCCCGGCCCCGGCCCTAGCATTGCAGGCATCTGGTTGAATGTCGTCGCAAGGATGAGGTGACCTTCTCCAGTGCACAGGTGACCGGACTGCCTGAGGTGCTAAGTGTCTGTGGTGCAACAGACCCAGGTAGCAGGTAGGATCCTCATGCTGCTTCAGCTGCTGGGAATTCCTTGTTGCCTCTAATTAATTATTGGAGTTTCTGTTATCATGGGAGGAAAAAAAGAGTTATTGTACTGTAAAACTTTGTTAAAGAAGGAAGGAAACTTATTTCTAGGAAATCCCAAATTACATTTTTTTTTTTTTTTTTAGTCATCTATACAAAACCAAATGGAAAGGTCACAGATACTGAAGGGGGGAGACTCTTGTTAATAGCTTCTTTTGTTAACACAGTGGTGCTGCTCTGTGGGATCTCATTAGGGACCTCTCTCCTACCCCAAATTGTGTCACAACACTAATTCAAACAGGGCAGGAATCCACCTTGTTGTCTTCAGCAACTCTCGTCAGTGCCATCTCTGCCTGCAGTGAGCAGATAAATTGGTGTCTTTGTCTCAACTTCCATCAGCTGAGTGTCACAACTGTAAAAATGTTTGCCCTTGGCAGAAGCAGCATCCTCAGACACGTTCCTGATTCCTCTGTGGCTGCCTTTAGACTTTCCATTTGGTACCACAGGCTCCAGCACTGGTGTCACTCTTGCGAATGCTCTTTCCTCTCCCAGTTCATCTTCTGCATATCACCTTGTTTCCTACAAACATTGCGAACCCTATCTCTGCCTCTGCCCATAATTCCTATAAATATCATTGCTGTGACATCATACTGGTCCAGCCCTCAGTTTCCTCAACAGTTGAGTGCAATGGCATTTTTTTGTCTGCATTCTCCTGTTTTGGCTCCTGTCTCAACTTCCCAGTTTTTACAATTAGCTATCAGAACGCATAGTCCTTGTATCTGGTGGCTTATGATCTCAAAGGCTCTTGGAGGTCAAAATACAATAAAACAGAAGGCTGTGCACCACTGAAGGCCAAAAGGATATCAAAGCTTTGCTGTATCACCTTTTTAACAGGATCCACTCAATATTAGTTTAGCTCTTCAAATCTGTGGAGGTGTCCTAGCCTGGCACAGTATCTCATCATTCTCTTTTTTTCTTCTCTCCACCTTGCTATCTTTGCCTGCCCAGTATCTCTTCCCTGTGTGTCTGTCTTCATAACTATGATACTAGTTCATAATTTTTCTGATGTTTCTGCAGTCTATAATAACTTTCCTTTAATTCTTAGTCTCATCCCTCAGTATTGGCTTTTAGGTATCAGCTGAAAATATTTTTTTTGCTTTCCTTCATAACTTTTTCTCTTCTGTCAGTGTGTATGTATTCTTTCTGACATTATCTGGTATTTTAAATGCATAATTTGCATAGTAAATATAAGATGGTGAAGGTGAAAAGTACCTGGGTTCTGCTAATCTCAACTGGCCGATTATTGCTGAGGAAAAGAATGAGTCAATGGTTAAATAGATAATATACAGGTAGGGTACAGACATACAGGTTACATCAGCATCAGATTGTTGTTGACTTAGATTTTACTGTTGAGCTGGAGCTGATATGTTTATTGTTTCAAGGGAAAATGTTATTTAAAAAGTGTATGGGTTGTGGCATGTTGGTAATACCTGATTCCTGGTAATAAATGAAACTTCATGGAAAATGCTCCTGACTAAAGCTGAATGGGAAAATGCAATTCTGTGCATCAGGCAATAGAATTGAAAGTGGTATACAGGAAAAAAAGAAGTGTAAGTGGGGATTTTTGTTCTGCTGGCTGCTTTATGTAACTGTGGTAGGCCATGTGTCCGTGGGGGTTGAATACCTGCCTCTGGTTTTCATATGAGGTGTTTTTTCCTTAATATTTAAAACCTAAGGAGCTAAGGGTGGGGGAGCTTTGCCTCCTACAGCAAAATAGAAATCTCAGCATTTCTCTGTTGATTTGAGCGAATACTAAAAGCTGCAAAGGGTTTCCTTAAATGGGATGGGTTGCATTTGGAAAGTCTAATATCAAATACGTATTGTATGTAGGTTGGCAAAATGATGCAGAAATGATGAAGGACAATAATGCCTTGCTCTTACAGTCTTGCCCTCATCAGTGGAACTTGCTTTTCTTCCCACAGGTAGGCGGTAATGCTGTGCTGGTTCTCATATGGAGACACTGAGATACGGAGTAGGGAAATGATTACCAGTCACCTATGAATCGTGGCTGAACTTCTGGGTCTTACTGATGAATCAGTAAGACTGGATCGTCTTATTGACAAGGTCAAAAGTGCCACAAAGTTGGTAAAACTCTAATAATGTAAGCTTTAATTCAGTATAGGCTGTTCTCTTTCTGGCAATACAATATAACTTTTTATGGAGCTGTGTCTAATCTCACTAGAATTAAAATGAATCCTGGCACTTTTTCTACTTTGGAAGAAAAGTTTAAAGATTTGTGGTTTTACGTCAAAACTTTTTTTTAACCACCCCCCCCCGCCCCTCCGGTGAAAACTGCCTTTTGCATTAAGGGATGCAAGGCTTCTAGTTTTCCTGTGTATGAAAAGCAGTCTTGAATATGTGGAAACAAGAGAGTGAATTGGTAAATTGTTGCACAAAATCAGCAGCACGGTTTCAGAGCCTGAGCCCATTTATATACCCTCTTGCACACAACGGATCCCAAAGCAGAAACCCCACTGATTTTGTATAGATCTATAAATCTGCAATTTTATATTTTTCCCATGGTGTAGGAGAATCTCTGTGCAGGCAGGATGGTCTGTTTTTGCTTTGCCTGGCTGGATATTGAAGTAGTCAAGTTACATGACTAAGAACTGATTTAAGTCCTTTAAACAGAGGCTTGCTTGATTAGCCTAATTAATGTATTCTTCACGTTTCCACACGCTACTCAGAGTGTTTGTGTGTGGACTTGCACAGCTGGAGTTGGAAGTCATCAGGAGTGATCGTATTTTCACCAGAGCTTGTCTTCTCTCACATGGTGAACTCCTCCATTGCAGGTTCTGCCTCTCGAGAGGCAACTTTTGCCATACGTCACAAAATGTGTTAAGGCTAGGACAATGTTTTGACAGTTATTTTCCCTCTGCTCTAGTGGCTTCGGCTGGAAGCACCACATCAATAACCTTAACTAAAGAGAGGTGTGCAGGGGATCGTGGCAGAGTTTGAGAGGTGATTGATCGGGTCGATGCAATGAAGGAAATTCCTGTCCTTCCTCCTGTCCAGAGCAGGAGCCCTGCAGGTGTAGAGAGGGATACCCCATATCATGGTCCTTGCTGTGCCTGGGGTCAGTATGGGGGCGACCCAGGGGACCCGGAGGCAGGCATCCTATTGCAGAACTGGGTTTTAGCCTCCCCTGTGCAAACCTCTTGAGTTTGATCCATAGGTCCTGTTTCAAGCCTCATGCATTATGAATAATGTATTCTCCTTTAATGTATTGTTTGTGGTTCTTGTTGAAAGGCATCGATATATCCGTAACTAACACGTTGGGCTGGATCTCTCTTCAGTGTATGGACTTCCCCTGCCGTGTTTTGGGGGGTGTAGGCAATGGTGCTTTACCATTTTATTTATTTTAGAAGTGGGGTTTGCCCCAGTTGAAGCCTTACAGCCCCTGCTGTGTGTCGTTCTCTCAGGAAAGCAGGCTGACTGCAATGAAGCAGATGGCTGTTTGCCAGGAGTGAGTCGCTCACTTTCTGTAATTTACCCTTCCTTTTTTTCTTTAAAAAAAAAAAAAAAAGGTTTGGCTTAGTTGGGTTTTTAATCAGAGCCAGCCTGTCTCCAATAGCCTGTTCTCCCTCGCTCGCCTGTGTTTGTGTGAGTGCAGGAGAGAGGGAGGCAGAGAGAGAAGCCGTGCCTGGGCTATGCTGACAGACGACTTTTTCCTCAGTTGTCAGGTTTCGAGCCTGTCGGCAGCACTGCTGGTAAGTGGGAAAAAAATAATAATGCCAGGGCTGGGAGAGTGAGGCTGACTCGCTGGGGAGCAGCCTGGAGGGACCGTGGGCTGCCACTCGTGCAGCGCCGGGCAGCCTCGTAGGCAGCGCGCAGCCTGGGACCCCTGCAGCCGCCCGACTCCCCAGCTGTCCGTGCAGGCAGCTCGCTTGTCAGCAAGGGTTTTTCCTCCCCTCCTCCCTTGAGAAAGATCCCTCAACTGGTATTACTGATAGTATCCCTGGCTTATTGTAACAACCCNNNNCCCCAAAAAAAAAAACCCAACCCAAACCCCAACCAACCCCCCAAAACCCCAAACCAAAAAAGAAAAAGAAAATCCGTGTGGGTTTGCAATCTGGCGATGAGCCTCTAATCCCATCGGTCAGCCCGAGGATGGTGGCACGCTGGTGTAGCTGCCCCCCGCGTACACCTGAGCACTCGCAGGCTGCCCACGCGCCCCGCTCGCGGGGAGGGGGGAGAAGTGGCTGCCAAAAATGTTGGCCGTTCCCGGGCAGCGTTAAAGGTGGAGCGTGTGCGTGTGTGGGGGGCAGCATCCGTCCTCGCTGAGCTTTAACCAAAGCGGTAACCTGCAGCTATGGAGTCACCGACTAAGGAAATCGAAGAATTCGAGAGCAACTCTCTGAAATACCTACAGCCAGAGCAAATCGAGAAAATCTGGCTTCGTCTCCGAGGCTTGTAAGTAGCACGTTTTTTCATATCCTTCTCCTGTTTCCTCCCATTGTCAAAATTATTGTAGCACTTTTTTGTCCTTTCTTGCCAGTATCTTCAAATTTTCCCAGGAGTTTCCACACCTGTTCTCCATAAATACAGTGACTTAATCTAGCAAAACATCCACTTGCTTCCTTAAATTGAACTGCTTGTTACAGTGGGAATGTAGAAAAGTCATTAATGAGGGTATTGTAAGATATAAGCAGTTACTGAGATGCTAATTACTTTAGCTGCTATACTAGAAAAGTTCTGTTCCAGCCTGAATGATAATTGGATCCTCTGTTTTCAGTAAACTTACCCTTAGATGCAACATACAGAAGACTTTTTTTCCCCTGTACATGTACCCCATTTCCGGCACTGGCATGGTTAATAAGGACAAAATAGGCAGGGAAGGCACAATTGGAAAACATTTCTAGCAGCATTTGTAATGGCAGCAAATTCATGTTCCACGGATTGCATTGTACTTACTAATTTATACATTAAGCCTGACTTGCCATGAAATGATGGGACATTGCCTCCCAAGTAGAGAAAAAGTACCTGTGCTTAAAGAAAAGCTTGGCACTGCAGAAAAGGAGAAGTTTATAGGCTGTAGAGTTAGCGTAGCTTATTTAGAGTCAACGTCTGGCATCTTTTTAGATTCTCAGTATGTAAAATACTGTCTACCAGCATTAAGATCCATTACTGGCAGCAAAGCATTTATTTGCCCGTCAGTTTTTGGCCAAGGCAAAGAGGAGCGTTACCATGTTAAGCTGCATCTCTCTCTGTATGCAGAACTGTTTGGTTTTTTTTCTTCAGTGTCACATGTTAGAGTTATTAAAATTTCAGCCCTCAAGGGAAAGGGGGGAGGGAAGGGAGCAAGGAGACTAGGAAACAGCAGAAGCAAGAAAATGTAGAAAGAGTAGGCTAATAACTGAAAACAAATGGGTCCAAGTTAAAGTTGGGTTGCTCTTTGAGTGTTATTTTGTGTGAGCAGCAATGGCATATTTTGTAAAGCATATCCAAAACTTCTGTAGGACTCCAAGCAGTCTAAGACACATGCATGAATATGCATTTCTTTCAAGGCATCACTCCAGGAAGCCTGTTTTGTGAAGGAACTTAATCAAAGTAGATGACAGCTGTCTTGTAAGCCTTCCAAATAGAACAGCCACACAAAACAAACCCTCTTATTTTCAAGTCTGTGCTATGCTGTAGTATTAGGAGTCCTTGAATTTCTATCTAAGGAGCTTAGGAGCATGCCGATTTGGATTCCACCTGAAGTTCATAGATAATTCTTCAGCAGCATTGTAGTTCAGGATCTCTCCTGTTGTTAGTACTAGGCACTGTCTGCGTATTACAGGTCAAGGTCCGGTCTCTTCTACCTTTTGCAAATTTGGGGAAACTGTAAGACTTATTCTAGATACGTAGTAACTAAACCTCAGGCTGTTTTTCAGTGTAGCCCTCTCTGTTGGCAGTGTGTGTTAGTGTAACAAACACATCCTTTCTTCTTCTGAGTTTCAAGATTTCTTTGCCTAAAGAGGAGATAGATTTTCTGTAGAATTCTTGATCACAAGATGAAAACTGAAATGTGTTCTGCTCTAATTAAAGACTGTAGAAGATTTTCCATTATCATTCATTTTATGGAGGCTTTTAGCGCGTGCGTACACACACACACACAAACTGGTTGCAAACTGAGGTTTGGCATCATGTTTTACGGTTTTTCTTGTCAGTTTTTATGCTTGCATATATGTGTAAGAAGAATGATTAGATGTGTACAGACATCTTAATTAACTCTTAAATAAGATACTTCATCTGGGAGAGGTCAAATGCTACTTGAGAAGATGCCCCTCTCCCCTGCCCCTGCTACAACCGTAGCACACAGGAATTAGTCACAAGGCACAGCAGTGCTACCAGAGCAGCGTTATATAGGTGGTGAAAGACAGCACATTGCTGGCTGAAGCTGCCCAGGGAGCTGTAGTCTGCAGCAGGCAGATACCCAGTAGGTAATTTGATCCTGACACCACTTCTTTAAGAAGTGCTGGGGTGATTTAAACTGTCTCAGGTGCTCAGCGTTGGTTTGGACATCTCCTTGGTAGGACTTCAGCCCTGGCAGCTCTGGTACCTTCCTCCCTGTTTTCCCACTACCGGTGCCAGCTGGTGTGTTTACTCACAGTGACTCAGTGGACAAACCAATATTCATCACCTCTTGCAATACCTGGCTTTTCCAGGGGGCGGGGAGGGGGGGTCTTTTAGTTTTCCCCTATGTCAGCCTCCTTGGTTTGAAGGGAATGGAAACCCAAAGGCTGCAAAGGGGAGGTAAAGCTGAGGCTCTTTTCAGACTCCCCTAATGTAGTGTGTTTTCTGCTTAAGCAAGTCTGGTGAAGGCTTTTTTGCCATGTGCCTGGTACAGTTCTGTCCTGCAGGATGGTTGGCCTTTGGAGGTTTGGGCATGGGGTGTGTATTTTCAAGGAACAGGGAGGTCTTTTGGACAGTGTGCAAAGGGCAGGTTTTTGTGAGGCTGAAGCCAGTTGTCTGTTGCAACATGAGTCATATGTTGCTCTAAGAGCCAGACAAGATACTGAATTTGCCTCTGGAGTGGAGTGGAAGGATTTCCTTCTTTCTCTTATGTATCTCTCCAAGATGTGGTTTCTTGGTCAGGACAGCCTGGTTGCTTTGTAAACGTAGCAGTATGAGGCGGTGGTCCTTAGGCGATATACAGATTATTTTTGCTTTACTGTTTAAGAATGAGCTAAAATACTAATGCAATAACATTACTGGAATGTTTTTACTTGACCTACACATATTCATGGCTTAATGATTCTGTGTAGCAATTTATAAGAGAATCAAGTCAGTGGACCTATAGTGTTTTCTCAGGTTTAAGGGAGCGTGATAAATTGCCTCACTGGGCAGTAAGTCATCTGTGGCAAAATATTTGGGTGTCTTGAACCAGGGATCTATGAAATAAAGGTTGTCTTTTATACATGACGTATTAGATATTAATTTAGGTTTAATCACAGCTTCGAAAAGAATCTTTTAGTGGTTTATTATTAATAAACTTTCAGGAAAGGTTGCTGAATAAGCTGTTTCCTGGGCAAAGGTACCATTAGAGGTACATGAAACCCTCTGGGGAAAATCTTGAAAGTTGAGAACTGACAATTTTGCCATTTTTTCTTATCTTGTGCCAGAATGTCAGGGAGAGGTTTACTCCAGATTTCTCCTTGTAGGAGCTCACTCCAGCAAAACAGCTGTTTGCACTGGACTTGCAGCCATCAGGGTCCTGTCTTCCCTGGGAAGGAACGCACCAGCTTTCCCTGCAGCAGGGACCTCCCAGAAACAGACCTGCTTCTGAGTTTCATTGTCATCATAAATGACTCAGACTGGAGCAGCTTCACATCCCTTCAGGGATATCTCAGATGGGGTTTCCCTCTTGGCTGCCAGAGGGCTGCCTGCCTCCCGGGAATGCCGCTGGGTGCAAGTGGTGCCTCCCCACCACCCCGTGTCTCCCCTTCCCCACAAGCACATATGCACTCTCATTCCTCTGGCTGCTCATGGGCTGCCAGCTGCCTCTGCACGCTGCTGGTGTATACATGCGCTCCAGCTGAGCGTGTGTTTAATTCGGGAGCGGATCTCCTTGGTTCCTTGGCTGCTGCTGGGATGCGGGGATGTGCGTTTGTTCCCTCACATGGGGCCTGCCTTTGAACAGCTGCCTCTTATTCTCAAGCAGCGCTCACCCACGAAGGCTGACAAGCTCAGCCTGTAAGAAACTGTGTTTCTTAAGGATGTGTTGATTGTTTGCTTATGGCTCTCAATAGCTGCTTCTGCCAGAGAAAGGGTCTTGAGTCTCTTGCTGTGTTCTGTCTTCCTTGCTGCATGGATCCTGTCCAGAGGCAGTCTTTTATTCAGACTTGCCTTATTTAGCTCTGGGTTTGGACACTGTATACAAGGGAGTTACGTTGTGAGTGTGCCCTCCACTCTCTGACGGTTGCTAGTAACTCACTCTGTTAAGCTTGGGACCTTCTGCTCTGCAAAATGTATTGGTTAAGATCAGGTGGGACCCATTACAGGGCACTGTTAGAAGCAGAGCTTGGAGACCTGATTTCAAAATATGACTGCGTGGTTGCTTTTCAAGCTGATGGTTTCTTTAAGGAGGTATGAACAGTGGTGGCTGTGTTGGGCTGTTCTTGTTTTAGTACTTGGAACCCTAGCTGTGGGACTGTGAACTCCCATCTGCTAGTTAGGACTCTTAAAGCTCCGTGAAGTGGCTTTGCTTACCTTCCGATTTCTCAAGAAGAGAGAAAGCACTCAAGTCCTTTTCAACACCAGGATTAGGTGTCACGTCTGACAGCACCGAAGTATGCAGAGGTATATATCCAAAGAGCTTTGCTAGTTTCAGTAGAGATGTGCTAGTTTACAGCAGCTGAAGACCTAGCTTGGAGATATTTTCAGTATGATTTTGGTTGCTTTTATGCACAAAAATATAACCTTGGTTTCTAGCTATTCCAGTAGCACCAGCATCACTGGCATCTGCTGGTGGCCCTGCAATGCTTACAGGATTGCTGAAGGAGAGGAGAGAAAATGGACTTTAAGCTTTTTCCCAGTAGCTGGGATTATAATGTTAAATTGCTAAGTACATAACAAATCCCATCATTCTCTGTGTAGTACTTCCTCATGCTGCTGAAGATGACGTTACAAACAGCAGCAGTCTCTGAATTGCAACTCAAATGGGATGCTTGGCTTTGAACTCATTTTTTGGACTCTCTTGCTCAAACCTGTCAATGTAGAATTGGCCTAAGAAATCTCATGGGGAAAGAAGATAGAAACACATTTAAATCAGTGTCTTTGAAAACTTCATGGTTTTGCTGAAGGCCTGGAACAATATTTCAGCACTTAGGGCACATCCTCAGTTTCCTCTGCAAAACACCATGCATCCTATGGACGGCGAAGAGGTCCCAATGCAAACATTTGTGTAAGATCCAGATTTGTTCTTGAAGTAAATGGTGAAGCAGCAACTGATTTCAATGGGAAAACACGGAGCCTTGGTGACTGAGATGATCTGGCGAGTGTTAGAGTGCCACTGCTCAGTTATCTGTTTCCCTGTCTTATCTGTATGTGCTCTATGATATTTTTAGGTTTCCTTGGTTGAAAAATGTCACAAACAGAACAGCTGGTTCTGCCAGTGACAGTATCCTGATCTGCTTTGTTTTCACTTATGTGGCCATTGTAAACAGGAAAACAGAGAGCTCTCTTCAATTCCAGAGGCATGCTCTATGCAGTGGGCTTTGTCCCCAAATATTTTAGCTGGCAGCAGATAGTAGAGGTTAAAAAAGCCCCTCAGAAAGCACCACTTTGTTAGGAAATGTGTAAATTAGTTTTCAAGTGGAAAATATGAATATGCTAATTTGTTTCCAGAGGTGAGAGAGGCACTCGGGGGCTGTCTTTGGTCTTGGTTTTAGTCCTTCTGAACCTCCTGAGGATCTAGGTTTAAACTGAAGCCCTGTTGCCCTGGGAGCAGAACTGAGCTACCTTCAACCATATTTAAATGCAGCTGCTGCCACCCTGTTTCTTATTTGGCTTTCCTAATGAGCACAGACAGGGATTATTTGTCAGAGAACCATGTCAGGAAACCTCTCTGTAGGCCTTTTAGGTCTGAATTTCACTTTTCCTGTGGTTGTCATGATTCCTAGAAGGATTAAGAAGGTCTCACTGGTTAGTGATGGGGGTGCTGGGTATGTGCTGGAGGTGGCAGTGCTCCAGCGTGGCCTAGAGATTCTTAGTTTGGGTGAGCTACTCTGTGGGTATGAATGACTCAACTAGTTTTAAGGTTTGTCAGGGTCTGGTTGATCCATAATAGTATTCTTCCTGTAGTGTGAAGAAGGGCTGAATTTTACCATTACACTAACTGTAACAGCTTGTTTTATACTGCCTGCAGTATAGTCCTTGAAAGAGCAAGGGGAACAGAAGTGCTGCTAGCTGCTAACCTCATGCCTGACAAATGGACAGAGGAGAGAAGATATTCTAATAAATAGCAGAACAGCAACTTTAGAAAAAGTTAATTAAAAAGTACAGTGTTTGGAGGTGTAGTAATTCAGTAAACTGATATATTTTTGCCACAGTCCTTCTGTTACTTTGTTCCACACAGTGACTTTTATTTGAATCTTAAATCTATAGAGGAGTCCTGTAGGTAACAAAAGAGAGAAGACTTCATGTTTAATACTAAAATGTTGACTAAGAAATAATATACACTCTCTAGTTTTTGCCATAATCATAAAAAAGCTTTTATTCTTCTGGGGGTAGTAAAAATGAATCATACCTGCAGCCTAGAAAGCAATTATTTATTTCAGCAGTCATAAAAAGAAGACCACAGTCTGTCGTATAAGAAGGGGGCTCCCTTTGTAATATTAAATTCAGTGCTTTTTAAATATCACTGCTATAAAGCTTGCAGTCCTGCATAGGAAACAAGGATATGAAAAAAGTTATTTTGGGGAAGATGAATTTAAACCTCAGGTCAGAGGGAAATTAAGAGTCTCTTTCTGGAATTCTTTTTTAAAACTGTCTCAATGGGGTAGGAGTCCATACAGAAAGAAAGAAAACCTGATGGAAGACAGCACTGAAAAATACTCTGTGCGTGCATGTGTGTGTTTTAAAGGCTGTGAGGCCAGCTCATCTCCTAATCTGCCAGCTTTTGGTGGATTCAAAGACTATATTAAACTCAACTCAGCCCTTGAAAGGATTTTTATTCAGTGTGTTTCTTTTTCTTCCTGCAATTCATGTGAGATTTTCCTGTTCTATTCTCTCTTTTCTTGTTCCATCAAAAAATCACTTCAGCCCCTTCAAAATACTAGAAACAGTCTGACTTTGATCATGACTAGTAGATGAGGGAAGATTGAAGTTCACATATTAGGGCTGACCCATTAAAACACTATAGCAGCTGTGGAACATACCCCTACAGATGTGAATTGCTCTCAAAACACCGGGGATTTGGATAAAGCAGAGGTTTTCTAGAAGGGCTTGTTTGGATTCATAAGGCTGTTTTTGATCTCCTGGAACTGTGCTGTAAATACCGGAAAGAACGACCTCATTGATACAGATACATTTGCGGGGGTGAAGTTAGAATCCAGTTCCTCGACTTTGGAGTGGTTTTTTTTTTGTTTTCTTTGAAAAGCTAGGTTTTCCAAGTAATTGGTGGCTTAAGAAAAGTTGTTTAGCCCCGTGACAGTGCAAAATTTTCTCCAACAGTGTTAAGTCCAACTTTGAGCTTAAATTTGAATTGTAGCTGAGCAATAGTCCTTCCTCCAGCAGACTCAGTACCGCGCCAGGCCTCTGCAACAATTTGTCTGCAGTTGTCTTGGATATTTGACAAACAGATTGATTTTGAAGGTGTGATTATAAATACAAAGAAACCAGAATTAAAATTTTGCAATAGATTGAGTGCAGCTCAAACTCTGTGAAACTGGTTGTAATAAACTCAGCTGGTTGACTTCAGTGGAATCAGAATTCCTCTAAAAAATTGGTTATGTCCATGTTGGGGATTTTTTTAAAATTTCCTGGCCAAGAATGGGGGTACAGAGCTCTCGGAGAGCCATAGTTCTACATGGCTGTCAAGAAGAGGTTTGAAAGGCTGTCTCTCTGCCAAGGAGTCCAATTCATGTCACAGCAGCCTGCCTTGCCTTCTTTGGGAGGACCGCCACGCCTAGCAATTGGTGACATTGGGTAGAGAAGTCCATGTGAGCTAAGGCGTGCAGCGGGAGAGGGTTGTCATCATCTTTCTTGGAGAGAGAGATGTAGGAGACAATTTAGTTATTAAGATGCATATAGACATGTATGATAAGTTCCATGCTTTTCTTCCGTATCTGTCAAGCTGTGGAGTAATTTTGTTATTAATGTGACACTTTGAATGGCTATTAGTAGGTCTGTGTCATCACTTCAGGAGTAATTTCTTACACTCCTAGGGATAGATACCATTTGTGCACAAAGCTCCTAGCCAAGGCAGAAAGTTGCACAATATCCATCTGTAGCACGAATCCTGGCTTCACGCAAATCTCATTTCAACACCAAGATTAGCACAAATTAAGCATAAGATCTGTGCAATTTTTAACAGCTAAGACTGTACAGAGCCCTTGAGCTACAGCTGTGGCATGCAGGGAGTCCCTGCAGAGCGCATGACATAAGCCACAGCAAGCATCCAAGGGCAAAGGAGCAGAAGTAGAGCATAAACCCCCTTGCAAGGCTGAGCAGTTCAGATGGTTGCTGTAAACGATGCTCAGATCACACTTCCTCCCATGCCTCCTGTGGAGCAGCTGTTTTTCTGGGATTCACTAGCAGTAAGCAGTTACTGGTATCTGCTAAGCAGAGTCTGAATACACAATTTAAGTATGCTCCTATACACATATTGATGCAGCAGGGACAGCTACAGTCAGATGGGAGAACTCTCTTTTTTTCAGATTTGCTTGAAAAATGAAATGAAAGGAAGCTGTGGGGGTTGAGGCTGGGAGGGGAGAACTGGGAGATCATTACAAAAGAGCATATTGACTCATAAAAAGGGTGGAGAGGAGAACCAGAGAGTGCTTTAAAAAAACAAACCAAAACAAAAAAGGTGGTCGTGGGGAAAGAGACAGTCTTGTGTGTTCTTCAGGTCCCTACATGTAAGCATTTGTTAGATTTATTGACTTCCAGATTAAAATAGCTCATAGCACAACATATATGCAAGTCATTTAGGAGTTGAAGTTTTGCTGAAAATCACAGAGACAAGGGCTGCCTTTAAAGGCACTTGAAAATGCTACTCAATCTGTAGCACAGTATTTTTTGCCTCACTCAGATTCTAATGGGAGACCTTGAAGGAATGCCTAGATGCTACAAGAACACCGCTGGTTATAAATGCTGCACAAAACACTGCTTCTGTGTCACTTCCCAAGCATGTCTTTGCTCAGGTGAATGAGGCTCTCTTCTTCAGGACTCCAATGCCTTTTTTCTTTAGAGGATGGGGGAACTTTCTTTGGTTTCTTGGCCACATTATTGTTGTAACACCAGTCAAAATTCTCCCTCCCAGTGTTCCCGTTAATGTTGCCTGGGCAGTCATCTTTCCTCTCCTTCTTCACACTAGTGTTCCAGGTACAGAAAGCCTACAGATTTGGATGCAGTTTGACTGGATGTGTAGTTGAAGTCATTCATGTCATACAGAGAGCGTCTTTAAAGTGCTTTGCAGACAAAGGCTTTTGTATAAATGCTCAGCGATCTCTAGAAGACCTGTTTCTAATTAGCTTGACTGCAGTGAAGATACCTTCTTGCAAATGGAGAAGAATGAAATTCCTGAATTATGCAAATTTGCTGAATAACTTGGAGTAAATTATCATAATGTTCCCACCTAGCCTCACAATCTATGAAACATCAAATTGCATCTTGAATTAACTATTTACCTTATGGAGGCAGGTCTGCTTGTCTTCTGGGCCGGAGGGGGGAACTTGGCTCCTCCCTGACAGCAGCCATACTTTTAAGAACTAGAGTCGCTGTCACAACCATGGCATCTAATATGTGGAAAGGACAGGACTTGCTTATTTAAATACATCTTTGTATCTGAGGCTTCNCCCGTCCCCCCCGTCCCCCCATGGTTGCTGTGGCATCTAAATGCTTGTGAGACAGCTGGTGACAGCATGGAATAGGGCCTTAAGGAATAGAAATCTAACACAGCCTCCTCCATTCTCTGTGTGCATGCTCAATGCCTGTTCCCATCCACCCACCCATCCATCCCAGTTCCTTCTCCCGAAGTTTCCCCCTGTGTAGCAAGGAATTCCCCCACCAAGACCACAGGGCAGCGTTTCTGAGCTGCAGACAGTGGCATTGCTGCCTCTCTCCCTCTCCTCCTTCCTTTCTTCCTTCCCTCTGCCCTCATGCCAAATGTGGTGGAGCTAGATGTGTGCCATCACACCTGTGTCATTCATGCTTGGGTGTGGGGTGGAGGAAGGAAAGATGAGCAACCTTCTTTACTCTCTGCAGAGAAAAATGTTGTAATAATACAGAAATGGTGTTGACAGTAGCAGGCAGCCTGCTGAAGGTGCTGAGCCCGCTGCAACCAGCAATTTTGAGCATAGGAGGCTCTGTGAAACCACTTTTCCTCTGCAAACAGGCTTGCGCTGGCTATCCTGGAGGCCCATCGTTGTTCAGATGACTTCTGTCTGTAATGTCCCTGCTCCTGGAGAAACAGAGTGCTGGGAACCCCAGGAAAAAAGCATTGGCTCTTCATGAGAAGTTTAAATGTTGCCTTTTCCCAAGAGTGACATTTAATAATTGGTCTATTAATGAGGAGGCATTGTCAGGACAATAGCAATCCTGACTCTCTACACAAAGTAGTGTTGCTAAAAGGCTTGAATAATTTCAAAAAAATACCAGTGTGCTGAAGGAGGGGGTTGTTGGGAGGTGGGATGGGGAAGTGAACCTTCTTTTGGAAAGGGAACACTGCATCTTTGTGCAGCAATTTTTTCTCCCCATGTTCAGGCTTGTTCAACAGTAATCCGAGTGTTTCAGCCTGTAACCCAGAAGTCAGGAGAGGCCCTGGCACAAAACCATGAGATTTAAAATTCTGCGTCACACCAGCTGTCTACTAGCAGACAGAGGGGGTGGGTTGTGTTTGTGGGGAGGAAGGTTGGAGGGGGAACAAAAACAAGCAACAGTCTGATAGATTTACTAGAGCTTAGGACAAGATGCAGATTTGTTTAGTGACTTCATGCACACGGCTGGTCTGGTCTGATGTAATTCCAGTCCATGTTTCCTGTCTTGATATTTAATCCAGGGTATGAAGAATGATCCCCGCACCCCCGCCCCCGTCGTGCGTGCTGTAACTAATCACAGAGCCACCCTGCATGAAACAAACTAGACAGCTGCCTGTTTGGCTCCTGCAGAATCTGAATATGTTCACTTTACATAGTAGCAATGATTAAAATAAGTTTTTAATCTGTACATGCTTGTTTTTTCCAGGGTCTAACAGCTTTTTGCCATGGGGGAAATGGAATTCCCGCTAAACAGTATTATGTGCTCCCAACGTAGATGATATGTCATTGTTGCCCCTATATGTGCTCTAAAAATTCTGTTTTGCCGTATTCCAGGAGGAACTGTTCCCTTGTACAGTCCTTGTTGATATGACTCTTTTTCACAAGCTCTTTTCTTAGGGAAACTAACAGGATACAACTAAAGAACGCACAGGAAAGATTGCATATATGCTCCCTTTTTTGAGACATTGTACTAGCAAGGAAGGAGCATCCCACTTGCCGAGGTCAGTGCCATGTAAACACAATTTGAAGCGCATCTATCCCCAGAGCAGCGGGGAGGTATTCTTCCCTCCTGGCCCCTCAGATCCCATTGTGCACTAAGTGCCACAATCTCTTCTAGTGGGAGAGGCTACAGAATAGGCATGTTGAAGTACCACCCATCCTGTACTTTGCAGGTCATCACCTTTACTAATTTCAGAGCCAAATTTTCCGTAAGTCATCTGGAGTGGCCAGCTAGAAAGCAACACTTGGTCAGACTAAGCATATATCTATTTTTCAAATAGCACATATGTGAAGGTCGTACACTATGGTGATTTGACAATCCTTATCTTTT
>VYZV01021995.1:2082-14090 GCA_013401275.1 Pandion haliaetus | reverse complement strand
TTTTTTTTTTTTTTTTTTTTTTTTAAGCATGGATACCGAGAACTGCTCTATATTCTTTTCAGACCTCAGGACTTTATTTTCCTGAAGCGTACATTTCTGTAACTGGATTTTTATAAGCACGTACTTTTCTTGAGAATGTGATGTGTGTGAAGCACAAGAGAATTTGCTTGTTGTGTACTAAGAAAAATCAGAATGAGCAGTAGATCATATTCTTTTCAAAAGGTTAGATTTTCGGAAACAGACCTATTTTAATTTTTACTTCATATTTTTCTTCAGCTAAGTCCACACCAACTGCAATGGCAGGGTTTTTTTTGTTGGTTTTGTTTGTTTATGGTTTTGGTTGTTTTGGGTTTGGTTTTGTTTTTGTTTTTTTTTTTACATGAGGAGTGATGGGAAACTGAGTAAATATAGAGAAAGAACCTCAAGATTTTAGTAACTGTATTGGCTCTCCACAAAATCTACATGAATGAAATAATAGTTTTAGAAGTTTTTACAACAATATTTGCTGACTTCTTTTGTAGTTAAGATGCCAACACATTAAAAATCCCAGTCCAGTCTGTAGCCCAGCACAGGGCAGTTGCAGTACTGAATTTGAATTTGCCCTTCTGATTTGGCCTTGCTGAAAACATTGTTTGGTGATGAAGCTGGAGTGCTCAATTGTGCCTGCAGGTTTCCCAGTGCTCCCTGCAGATCCTTGTACCTCAGACTGTCTTGCTCAAAACGTTCCTATACATACAAAATTCAGTGCAGATCAATTAAGTAAACTTTTCCTATGCTGTTTTTTCTCCTCATTTGGTATAGTATACGTACTGTGCAATGGAAAGATACACAGCAGTTACCTTGCCTCTTCTGATAGCCAGTGGTGTTTATCAAAGTTTGAGCAAGCCATGATTGCCCTTTGTTGAAATGAAGCTGAACAAAATCATGACAATTGATCATAGATCATCTTTATATCAGTGGAAAATAAATTACCTTCAACTAATACACCTCTCATGCTACTGCTTGAATAAAAGTATTATAGCTGTATAGGGTCTTGCCCATGGTCAATAGGTGGCTGCTTTTACACTAGCCTTGGGAGATGAGATCAAGCCGTGGGTTGAGTTTGTAGTGCCAAGTAGGTCAAGTCAGTTGTATTCTCATTATCTGCAGGAGTAAATCTCAAGAGCGACTCCCTTCTTACCACCCCCCTTTCCGCCTTCCTCCTTCCCCATCCCCATACTTGAATCCCTGCTTTGCTAGGGAATTGGTGCCCAGCACTCTGGCTGTGTAAACAACAGAGGAATTTGGACTCAAGTGCAATTTAAGGTCAACAGCTCTCATGAGACCATATAGTATAATAGTGTTGTTAACATCCGTCCGCTCAGATCGTATCCATAACACCCCTCTGTAACATCTCCAGGCTCTGTCTACTCTGTACTAAATGGGTAGAGAAGGGATTGCAGTTACCTTGGGCTTGTACTGCAGAAGAAATTCCTCACCTCCTTTTCTGTAAGGAGAATTTAAATACATTGCCTCTCCAGCTATGCTTCACGTGGACTCAGTAAACATATTAGACCACAAATGACCAAGTGGGAAACTGGTTGTTAAGGCACAGGTAAGAGCCCTATCATGGCAAGAGGTGACAGCAAAGCAGAGGCAGCACAAGAGACATTGACTGATCATTCTTTTGTCCTAATGATTGCAGTTCATTTTAGAGAGGAAGTTGCAAGTTTCTTTTTTGCCCAGTTGTTTAGAAAACTCAGTAGCTAGACTGGTGAAATCCAATGGTCAGCCACATCAGATTTAGCTGAATAAAATAGATTTTATTTATCAAAACAGCATTTTCCTTAGGCAAAATCAGTGAGGATATTTTCTGACCTTGAATTATTTACGTACATTATTTATTGGTTGTGAGTTGAGTGCAGCTTCATTTCCACTTTGTAGCAGTACTTCTTGTTTCCAAGATAATGAATGTTTTTCCCTCCTTTTTTTGGCTGTAAATCTGTTGTGCCTCTTGACTGTCTTGTCTCCATTTCTACTGAAGTCATCATACCTGTTTCAAGTTCAGAACGTTTCTTGTCTTTGTATGCCTGCGCCACACATGCCTATGCTTCAGAGCACACAGAGTCTTGTAATCTACTTAAAATGAGACGAGTGACCGCCTCATCCTCTCATGATGTCACTATGTCCCCATGTGGTTCAAGGTCCAATTTAAAATTACTCCTCTTGTTTTTTAAAAATCCTGCATAAACCCGCCATCAAATTTCAAGTATCAGCTGAAATCTTTCCTTCTTTCCTCACCTACTTCTTACTATTTCTTCTCCCCTGCTGTCACTAGTGTGTTTGATTGTATTGTTTTTAACTTAGCACAGTATTCTGGTAAACAGCTCATGTGGAAGAAAAAAATAAATGACTTTTTTTTTTTTTTTTATTGAATAGAGAGTGACTAAAGCAAGAAAGCTGGTCTTCCTGTTTCGATTAAGGAATTAAAAACCCAGCTGGAGTTAATGGCATCATAGCCTTTGAAGTCTGGCGATCTCAATATATTTTTGTGTTCTGGTCAGGGCTCTCATGGGATCCTGAGCTTTGACAGATGCCAGTCTATAGTCTGTGCTCTAAGATTGGGTTTTTGTAAATTGATTTATACATGGTTATTAATATAGACCTTGGTAACGTAACGTAAATGCATCACTAATCCTGTGATGATGATGATTAATTGGTAATGCATTGCATGATTCAGAATATAGAGCTGCTGGGAGAGAGGATTTTCAATTTATTTAAGTGATCCCATCAATCAGAAAATCTAGCTTGATTTTAGCCCCCAGGAACCTCTCCCTGGATGGCACCTACCCCCAGTACGAACTGCTATGCCACTGTGATATGGCCAGAGAGGGCACCTGGGCTTGGGAGCCGGGAAATGCTCTTAATCCTCCTGCCTAGACATGGCCATCGAGGGGAAATCTTGGGGATTCTGGACCAATGAGCTGGAAGGATTTGGGGACAAAAGCAGTAAACGTGAATTGTGGTCACCTCTTACTGAAAAAGGAAGGGGAGGGTTATCATTCAGTAAAACCATAGATTCACCGATGGGTAATAAAAGAGCAGGAAGAATCTTCCAGGTTTGACCTGTAAACAGACTTGTTTGGCAAAAGACAAATTTCATTGCTTATCTCACTGTCAGTTTGCTAAACTACGAAACAAGCTTTTAGTAGTGCTATCTTAACACCTATTCTAACATCAGAAGCCCAGCTCTGGCAGGAAAGGAAAGGAAAGAAAAAGACCTGCGAGAATGTGCATGTTACGAGGTGGCTGTTTCATCGCAGTAAGGTGGCTTTTTCTCTCTGCTTCTTCCAAACGAGCTGGTGAGAGGAGCCCTGCAGAGAAGCAGAGATGAATAGCCCTGGCTTGCATGAGCTACGGACATGGTGGGACTCCAGTACTGAAGGACGGATGTTATTGGGTGCTTTAGTTAATGGATGATTAAGCTCCCACTCACATCTGAAACATGCTGATTATGAAGCTTCTAAGTGTAGAAGACGAAAAGTCCCTCTTTGTCCTTGAGCCTATGAATAACTAATCTTAAATATTTGCTTGTGACAACTGTTTTCTTCAACAATTGTGGCTCCTCTGAAGAAGTTGCCACTTCTGTAAGATATTCCTCTTCAGGCAGGAGTTTCCCTTTTCTGCTCTGATCACGCTTACCAATGTCAGCAACAAAAATAAGGGTACGGCAGGCAAGTTCTGGCAAGGCTTGCTCCATTAGCCGGAGGAGTTAATGTCCTGGTAGTTTCTTTTTCCCCTCTGCCTCCACCACAGAGTGGGCAGTAAGGAGTGTGCCCCAGCTGCAGCTGTACAAAACCTGGTGTCTTTGCTCGAAGTCACCATTGTTGGCAGTTTAAGCCAAAAGGCTGAACTTTGCACTGAAGCTGCTGATGCCCAGGGATGCACTCGCATCTGCCAGCTGTGCTGCGAGGGTGCTGACCTATGGCAGGGCGCTGTGCATGAGGTGGCTGGGGCAATATCTTTTTAAACCCCTGCAGCAGGTTCACTTTAGCTAGTCTCTCAGTGCCCTAAAAAGTTGTTGCCCTCTTTTTCACCAGGAAGCGCAGATCCAGCCTGAAAGCACATGCTGCGTTAGATCCAGGCTTGTGTGTTGTCAGCTGGTGGTGGTACAAAGGGGAGAGTACAGGCCACTGAGTTTTAAGGACTTCATAAGATCTGTCTGGCTTGCTAAACTGCTTTGACCAACTGTGTGTGCTCTCTGAACCCATCGCAATGGCCAAGCAAAACAAAATGCTGAAAATTGAGTCACTTCACCATCTCAGCAGGCTAAGGACATGCTTGTGGCACTTTGCATTCCCGAGCTGGAAAGCATTAACTCACTGAAAGGTGTCACCTGCTCTCACCCGGGTGTACCTTAGGTTGTTAACCACAGGTCCATCAGCTGGTGGCCTAAGGCTGATGAGTGCACTGAAGTTACGAGCCCCCTTACCAAGGGCAGATACAACCCTTAGTTTCTAGCAGCAGTGTGTGAGCAGAGCGTGATGCTCATTAACTTTCAGAATTTAGGATAAATTTCCAGCGATGAAGTTAGGCAAACACCCTCCTATTACTTCTGCAGCTCCCACAGTTTTACTCCATATACTGAAAAGACACCATTAATACCAAACCATGTGGAATAACACCATGTTAACCAAGCCACTATTACAAGTAAAAAAAAAATTAAGTGATTTAGGTAATTCTTTGAAGGCTGTGTAGGAGTGAAAGAGCAATTCATCTAGCTAGTTGATAGTCTGAGTTGTATGATTATGGGGCAAACACAGAGCAATTGGCAGAGTTACTTAATTCCCCCAACCCATCCACCCTCACTCTTCTCCATACCTACTCAGTCACATTAACTCACTCACCCTTCTCGGAAGAGTAAGGCCTGAGAACTTCTTTACCAAATTCAGACACATTTTTTGTGCATTTCTCTTAAATTCTCTTCATCCTTACGTTTCTAGATGCACAGTAAGGGTGGGCGCTTTTTGCAGCAACTCAAAAGTAGTGTTATTTGGGCTCCAGTTATGCCCCACTGTCATAAATTGATGTGCAAAACCCCATATAGCTAAAGCCACAACACTGAAGAGCTAACAAACTACCGGAAAAGGGTCTGAAGGGGAAATATAGGCAGAAAAAGATTTGCCTGAGGGTGCACCAGAATTTAATGACAGAGGTGGAAACATAACCCTGGGAACAGATACTTAGCCTTGAAGAAGTTGATGGGCATCGAAGCACAGAGAGAAATTTTGAGTGTCTACTCATTTCGATGGGAGTTGAGTGCCTATATAGCTGTAGCTAGCTACATCTTATTGGTGCTTAAATACCTTCAGAAGTCTGTCCTGATTTTATGTTGGACCAGTATATTGTGTTGTTCCTCTGGCCACACAAAGGATTCATTCCTCCCCAGAAGAGCAGATACTGAAATAGTGGGCCCAACTCTCTTGTTGACTTCGTCTCATTTGAGTAAAAAATTTTGTCCTATGCAGGACAAACAAACAAAAATTTTGTTTAGTTTTGATTGTTACAAAATACCTGTTTTTAAATCTTTTACTGGATTTATTTTCATTTGGCTCCAGTATCCTTTTTGTACTAGGTCTGACTCATGTCATACTACACTCGTGCGGGTGTAATTGCATTAAGTTCAGTGAAGCTGTTTCTAGTTTACAGTGGTAATAGAGGGCCTACCTAGTGTGTCACCTGCTAATTCTCTTCAGCATGAAAAATAAAAATCTACTTTGTTCTAATTTATTTTTTTAATGTAAGCTAAATGTAGACCTATGAGTGATACATTCCATAGCAGGTAGCAGGAGTTGAATGGATGTGGCAGTTCTAGCACAGCACATGTGCAGCAGGAAAGGAAACTGTCCTTATGCAGATTTGGTAATACCAGTAAGTCTCTTGCAGGCATGAGCACAGGATGGCCCACAGGTGTGGGAAGCTGTAACACCACTCCTTTAGATCTCTCTCATTCATTCCCTCCTGGGAAAGAGGGATAGCTTGGGTTTGCTCAGAAAATCATGTGGCCCTTGAGCTTGACTGGAAGATGTGTCTGTTTCCAGGTTTATCCCAGAGCATCTGCTAAAGGCAATTTAGCAGCTAGTTCCTCTCTGCATAGACTCCTCCTGGGGAGATAAACCAGGATAGCTTGTCCCACATCTTTTTAAAAATAAACTGCTGAACAAAAACCCACAAAAAACCCCTAACCAAGCAAACTGAAATCCCCACCCTCCAGTTTCCTGTTGTTAATTCACACAGGGTTGCTGATTGCAGCCAACATCTGATGCTGGCTGTGGTATTAAAAGAGGGACCTTGTAATTTCCTTGTTTGCAAGAAGCAGGCAGATTTTGGAATGCTGAAAGTTCAGGCATACAGGAATTTTTTTGCTGGATATCAGAATCTGCTGGTGGTGTTCCTTTTAAAGCAAGTGCATGTAGTAGTGATACTGATTCTATAAACAAGGGTTCCTTTAGTTATATTCTCTTCAACTGTAACATGCAAATTCAGTGCCTGTAAATGCAGTCACTAACTTGGTACAGGTACACCTTGACTGTAATTGGACTGCAGGTGTGGAAACAATAAATGACAATAAAAAGAATACATGTTTTTAAAACTCCTATGACTAGGAAAATGCTTTTTTCCTAGTACTGTCATCTGTGATGCTACACGGTTTTCTAATGCAGTAAAAATATCCTTGAGTAAAAGGACCATTAAAGGTGTAACTGATCACAAAAGTGATGATGTTACTCAAATGCAAAGAGCACCTTAAGGCTGGGTCACCTCTTTAAAACATACAAGGAAATTTTAGCTACTCAGGAATTAATGAATGGTATCTTTGCTCAAACATGACGCTTGGCTGAAAGAGAAACACTTTATAAAAAGATGTGAATGTCACTAACCAATAAAGGGAAAAATAGTTCTGATGGTGCTAAAATGTACTGTAAGACACTTTCAGGGGAAAGAAAAGGTGGGGAACGTCTGTCAGTGTATGGCTAAACAACAGGGTGTTGATCTTGCACTCCTCATTGCAGTCCACACTGAGACTTGTTCCCATCACTACTTGTGAAGTTTAGAGATCATTAGCTTTACTTTAAAACATAAAAGCAGAGCTGAGCTCAAGTGAAATCAATGCCCTGTTTTGCCAGGCACCATGCAAAACTATTGGAAAAGGCTGTTCTAGGATCAAGAGTTCACAGACAACATACAGTGCCGATACAGCTCTGCAGCTAACTGTATAGCCACATAAGTAACCACGCAGAAGGGCTCATGATTATTGCCTTACTCTGAGCATTGGCAACTTGTGCCATTGCCTGCTGTAGAAGACAAAATCCACCACGCTGAGAGGATTAAGAAGTTTGCAGCCTTTGCTGCAATTGATGTGGTGTAAGGGTTGGGGAGGAGAAGAGGTGCTGTCACCGCTCTTGCCATTCCTGGTCCTGGGCTCAGGTCAGATAGGTCCCAAGATACGTGCAATGAAGTGAAGCTCTGTGGTGCAGTGTCTGGGATTTGGTGGAGTAGAGAACTTGCTAGGATCTAGGCTTCCTTTTTAGAGCAAGGCTTCTGTAAAACCACTGGGATTTTCCACTGAATGACCACAGCCAATGTGGTTGGATGCATCACATCACCACCATTCCATCTTAGTGGGCTCTCCACAGATAAGGCCATACTTATCTGCTGGATGGAGACATAAAAACTACTTTACTACTAGCAAGTAGAAGTAAGTTTCTGCCACTTGGACTTCCTGTTAAGTCATTTAGAGTAGTAACTCATTCTTTCCTAACTGCAGCAACCCTGTCTTATAAGAAAGGACAAGATGTGCATACAAGCAAACACACACTTTTTTCTACTGAAGTTAGTGACAGCCACCACTGAGGTTAGCAGAAGGGAATGGCTACATCAGATTTGGGGCAATCTCATGGCAGAAGTGACTTAGTTGCTCCTGATTTCTGACCCTCTCCTTTTTTCCTCCTCACCAGTGGAGCCTTCTTACCTCAGTTGTATTTTGTTCTTTTCCTGCAGGAGAAAATACAAGAAAACATCACAAAGGTAAGAGTAAATCGCAGAGGACTGGAAGGTATTTGTGAGTCGTCTGTCTCTTTTTGTTAGGGGTTTGAAGGAGGATTTTCCTGTTGCCAGATTGGTTTTGTTCCCAGGGAAATGCCATTCTACTGATTGTTTCCCGCTTTGAAGGTCCATCTTGTGCTGCTGCTGCTCCAAATCCCCTCTGACGTTAGTGGTAGTTCTCCCTGAGTAAGGACAAAAATATTTATCCTTGAAGGTCAAACCCTAATAAACGTCACTGTTCCTTCTGTGAGATCTGCTGGTTCTAACTCCTATCGCTTACTCATGCTGGAATAACAAAATGGATTGTGGGCTTGTAGTGTTGCTAATGATCTGTGCCTTTGCAGGAGACTGAGGGAAAATGGGGATCCTGTTGATTAACAGGCCCTATTACAGCTACCTGATCTAGTTATTTTACTGCCTCCTTGCAGGAGTGGGGGCCCAGTGGGGGTATTTGACAGATTCATTTTTCTTTCTGTGGGGCCCTTGTGCCTGGTTGCTTCAGAGCATGCACTTTGCAGTGCAAAGTTTTTTGGTGCTGAGCTGACTCCCTCTCCCCTGCATGTGGAGTATTAATTGGTGACTTAATCTCATGGTGTGCCGAGCATCTTTAGTTCATGTTGACTTTAACTGGATTTGAGACTCCCGCAGAGTGCTTCCTAAAGACTAAACCCTCCAGCTCTGCTGAATGTGCCCTTTAATGTTGTGTGATGATGGAGAGAGCTGGCAGATAAACCAATGTGATGATGTGATGGGCTAAGACATCACAGCCACCCCTCCTGTTTGCTGTCACCCTGTGCCGAAGATGATCACTCCAATGCAGCATTGGCAGGACAGGCTACATGTGTGTTTGTGTGACACAGCCACAAGAGACTTAAGTGTGGTGGCTTGAGTCATGGATGAGATGGGCTTGAGCTATGACAGTTTAGTGGAAAATACTGATTTGGAGATTTCTGTGCTGAACTGTGCAGGTGGGCATTGCGAGGTATGAGACACAAGAACAGGGAGAAGGTAAACACGCTCCCAGTTGTTTCTCTAAATGTGGGGCTGACACTGTAGTTCTGTTTGCAGCTCTACTTTCTCCCCATTTCCCTTGCTGCTGCCATGATTGTTAATTAATTATGAACATGTCTCTGGCCAGAGGTCTTGAATTGCTGCAAGAGGATTTGTTCTGGGGCTGAGATGGTTTCCAGACTGAATGATCGTTCTGTGTGTGTCCCCTGCACTGCTCACATTGTCATGCGTTCTGTGTCTTATCTGGGTATGTTTTCTGTGTACATAACCATGCCATCAGAGAGGTTTGTGTTCGGCATCTCTTCTGTATGGGAGACTTTCTGTAAGCCTTGGAAGAGAGATGAAGTATGTTAATAGCTCGTACAAGCTGAATACACAGTTACATCAATGACATACAGAGAACTGAATATGTCGGTCTATTTAAACATACGATTACAGGGTTAAGTTTTGTGCCCCAAGGGATTTTGAACTTTCTTTTTTTTTCTCTCACTGTTACCCATGCCTGCTGCCTGACTGATGGTGTGCGCCCTTGCGGCAGCTGGGCAGGCAGGCTTCGTGGCCTTCTCGTGTCTAACGATTGGTGTGAGCTCTGTGGAGGCAAGAGGCTGCTCCAGGGACAGGCACATAGCAATTGCTGAGCAGCTACTCCTGATAACCTTGTTCAGCAGGTGCTGGCTACCAGCCGGAGGGCTGTGTAGCACAGCAGGGTAGCTGCTGTGGCTGGGAACCATGCTTTGCCAGCACCAAGGGCAAATTACCTGGCTAGTGAGCTTCTGACTTGAATTTGCCACCCTCTGTGTGATTAAGGTATGATGCTAAATGGGAAACCGCACATACTGCCATCTGATGCAGAAGTGTAACACCCAGCAAAGTGAAGTGGTAGGACAGCAGTTCATTTAAAGGCTGGTTTTAAGTAGTGTCTCTCTGTTGAGTTGGTAATTCTAGCAACAAAAATAAACTGATGACTTGACTCAGGTCTCCACCTTCATTTCCCACATTCATCTGTTGTGGGGTTTTCTTTTTTCCTTTGTTACATTTTTTCAAAATGATCTTGGTGGTTTCTACATCACCGGGCTCTGGAGGGTGACTGGCAGCTGAACTGAATCGATCTTTTGCTTCCTTTTGCATCTTCTTCCTTTTGTTTCTTTTTGGGGCGTGTTATCACATAAGAATGCCTAGGTGATAGTAAGCAGCACTTAGCTATGTGGGAGAAACATTGCAGTCCTCTACCTTGCAGTGTAAAGAAACAGTTTCCCCTGAGTTCAGACCTGTTAGGAAGGAGGATGAGGTACGTGCAAGAAAACTTGAGGAGAAAGAGTCTGGGTAAAATCTGAGCCATTCCAAAATTGTAATTGGAAATGACAATCATTGACTCTTGCGTTGATCATTCTGTTAACTGAGTTGACTCAAATGCTTTTGTAACAATAATGTATTGATATGATTTTTCTCATAAACTTGGAAGTTTCACAGCTGTCTAGACAACCCTAATTTCATTAGTCCCAACCTGATAATTGCATCTGAACCACTGAACTGTGATGTAGATTAATCACAGCAATACCAGAGAAGCAGGATATTTAATCAGAACTCGGGTCTTCTGTCATTCTTCTGTCTAGTTCCCCTTGGGTAAGTGAATAGTAGATAGCTTATTAAATAGTGACTGGAGAGGTAGTCAGCAAGAGGGAGAACTAGATGGGAAGCCAAAGCTCTCTTGAACTTTCAGGTCCTGGGTTAGTTTTGCTTTTTCTGGAGCACCTGAGACCTCAGTCATGTTTGATTTGACTGTTGAAACTCCCAGTTATCCTGAAGACAGCCAGCTGTGGGCTGCCCGTGTTTTGCTGGGAGATACTCGGCACCTTCATCTCCCTGGGAGATTAAAAGGGAAATGAGCCTTTCAGGTAGCCCTTGGCAATCCCCTCCTAGACTAGGTTTGTCCGCTTGGGTGACATTCAGCTAGTGCAGGAAGTTTTGCACTTCTAAGAACTCATTAAAGTCCTATTTGTCTTCTCAAAATTTGTCAGAGAAATAATCTGTGATAGTTTACATGGCATAACTTTTCCTCCATTACAATCCACAGCCATGCTTTTGGTCCGCCAGTCACACAGAATTGCATGTGTTGCTGTTTTAATTTAGCTGCATGTTGGTTAATTGTACAGTTTAATTTTCTATTAAGATGCAAATGCTTCTTTTACAGTGAAATCATTTTGGATAAAAGTCAAGTAAAAAGAGTCCTGATATTTTATCCATCCATCGTGGATGGATGAATTTTTTACCCTAAGTACCTGTTAATGCTGTACATGAAGTACAAAGTAGAAAAAAGAAATGTAACCAAAGTGCCTTTGAAATATGGCTGTGACCCTGAAAGAAGCATCCTAACAGGCCCTGCGAAATACTAATGTGATTTCTTTAAAAAAGATTTTACTCTGATTAAAAAAGGTCGACATCTGATATAAAGCACATGGCCAGAACATCAAGCTTTCCCAAATTTTCACAAGAGTTTTGTTGTTTCTACTTCAGACTATCAGGCAGGAAACTAATAAGCAGAGATCTTTTCCATCCCTTTCCCACACTTTCCTATTCTTTCTCATCTATGTCTGTGCTTCTCAATTCGAGTTTGCTCCAGCATTTAGTTAATATACTCTTGGAGGAAAATTTGAATGTGAACATGTTTTTCCTTAAANNNAAAAAGAGCGTGATATGTTTATGTTACATACAAAATAAGTGGAAAAGTGTATTTTTTTTTCCCCTAACTTTAGTTGATAGTCATCTTCAGGGTTACTCATACTGATACTTCTTTAGGTTAAGATAATCCACTGTAAATTTATAGCCTGGCAAGTCTCATTCTAGGTAATCTTTAAGTTAGGCATTTAATCGGGACCAGATCCTGTGAGGAAAACTCTGTGCTGGGATTAATCTCA
>VYZV01021992.1:96757-126469 GCA_013401275.1 Pandion haliaetus | reverse complement strand
ATGCCTCTGTAAAAATGCTGGAGTTGTGTGAGCCNTTCTATCTTAAGCGCTCATGCCAGCAGGGAAAGAAAGGCAACCCCCCCCCAAGCTCACTGACCAATTCCAGAGAACCCCGGGAACGTGAACTGCACATGTTGAGACCACCGACAAATACACTATAAAAGAAGGAAGAACGAGTTCTTGGCACATGTCCTCCGGAACTGGATCTCTACGCTGGACCCAGGACTGGTGAAACCCTTTTCTTCTCTCGTTTTCTTTTCTTTCTTTCTGTCTTTCTTTCTTTCTCCCTCTTTTCCCTCTCTCTTTTCCACAAGTCCCTACACCCCATCCTTTGAAACATAAACCGTTGACCAAGGCTGAGACTAGGAGTGGATCCAGCCACTCCTGGGCTCCTCTTTGAGAAGGAGTCCACAAAGCAAGGGGGTCTGCTCTGAACCTCGTGACTCAATGGGAGGGATCCCCTTCTGACACGGTTTCATGTTCCTTTTTCCACTTCTTTTTCCTATACCTCCCTTCTCTTTTCAAACAGTGGCTTAATGACAAGATGCAAGGTTCATATTGACAAATTCACTTGTACTTGGGCAAGGTTAGCTAGGCTGAATAAATGTTGATTGTTGTTTGAACTCCCCTGGTGTCGTTTCACCTTAATTCTGACAAAGAAAATCCACGAACCTGAGTCGCTCCAAGTTTGGGACGTGACACAGGTTGGAGCATCTGTCAATAGATGCAGGCAATTAACTTACCAACGCTTTCCTGTCTTTTGTGTTTCAAACTTTACAACCTGAAATTGTATATTATTCAGCTGCCACATCTTCATAAATAAACCCCAAAATGGAGATCCATTGAGAACACATATAAATTTCCCAGGCTTCTGGATTTGTTTTTAAATCATGTTAGGAGTACAGAAAATACTTTTGTACATCACTGTTAAATTATGAGAAAGATAAGAATTTCTGGACAAGGCAGAGTTAAGCAGTAAAGATAAAAGGAATATTAAGCATGATTGCTTTATGTCATGATCATTTTAACTTCTCTGTTCACACTGAATGCAATCAGGCAGTTCTGTCTATTCTCTGCTGTTTTCTAGGGGTTATGGATAAAATTTATTGGGATAGCTTGCCATAGAACAACTATTTATTTATGGAATAAAAAGCAATGTATTTTTGCCTGAAACTGGATTTTGCAATACCTTACATTGCACTTATGAAACATTGTATTGAGTGCTTCTGAATGGTGCTATTATTTCTTACAAATGCATAAACCCATCTGTTTTTGAGAAATGCTAAAATTGGAAAGTTTTTTTTATTAGTTCTGATTACTAAAAGGGTGAACATCCTTAACCTGATTCTCTCTAAGTATCTGACAGGTAATTCTATCAACTAATCTGAACCTGTGGTTGTACCAATCTTTATAAAAATTCCTTTCTTTTGAGGGTAGGTTGTCCAAACAGTGAAAAATAATTGTCCTGAACATGAATCTGGTCCTCTGTGAAAGAAACATATTCATTGTAACAGAATGTTATAGCAACTTAAATTGTAGTTCAGAAATATATGACTCCTGTAAGACTGAATTTAGTTGCGTGTCCTGGTTTTGGCTGGGATAGAATTAATTTTCTTCCTAGTAGCTGGTATGGTGCTGTGCTTTGGGTTTAGGGTGACAATAATGTTGCTAACACACTGATGTTTTAGTTGTGGCTGAGCAGTGCTTGCACTAAGTCAAGGACTTTCCAGCTTCTCACACTGCCCTGCCAGTGAGGAGGCTGGGGGTGTGTGAGAAGCTAGGAGGACATGCAGCCAGGGCAGCTGACCCAAACTGGCCAAAGGGGTGTTCCATACCCTGTGATGTCATGATGAACAATAAAACTGGGGGGAGTTGGCCGGGGGCATGGCAGCCCGCTGCTCACTGGCTGGGCATCGGTTGGCAGGTGGTGAGCAATTGCATTGTGCATCACTTGTTTTGTATATTGTCTGATCATTATTATTATTTTCCCTTCCTTTTCTGTCCTATTAAACTGTCTTTATGTCAACCCACAAGTTTTACCTTTTTTCTGTTTCACTCCCGCATCCCACTGGGGGGAGTGTATGAACGGCTGTGTAGTATTTAGCTGCCTGCTGGGTTAAACCACAACACTGGGACTTCATGTCCCACGGGATACAAGAGTAGAAAACACTCCTTGTTTCTAACAGTATAAGAACCAGGGAGCATCAAATGACATCATTACTGAACAGGTTGAAACAAGCAACCTGAACACATTCACTGTGGAAACTCTGCCAAGCAGTATTCCAGATGTCAAAAGTGCAAATTGGTTCAAAAAGCAATAAGGCAAACTCATGGAAGAGAAACACATCAGGACTTTAGCAAACAAAAATACCTCTGGCTCCAGAAATCCCTAGACAGTCTGCTGAAAACTGTGAGGGAAAGCAGGAAAAATATAGAATAAGCCTGTATCTTAAAGGCTTGCCCAGTTCTCACAGGTTTTGTCAAATCAGCTGCCACTTCCTATTGTCAAAGACGGACGATTCAGCAAACAGACCCTTGGTCTGGTCCAGTATGCTCTTCCTATTTTCTTGTATATTATGCAGCCCCACAAAACCTGGTGAGTCTCCTATTCACACATTTGATCTAGATGTGCAGATTTATTCACCCGCATGTATTTCATTCCCACAGTGGAGCTGCTGAGTGAACCCTTAATTCATACAGATAAGATGTGGGGGCTCTAAGTTATTACCAAGTTACTGAAACATTTGTTATCTTTTACTTAGAAAAGAGTCCAAAGGAAAAGCACAGCCATGAGCAAAGCTATTCTTAATAGAAAACCTATTCTTTTGCCATCTTCTACGCTGAGGATCTTAAACCTTCTGTCACTATAGTCACCAGAGACACAATTTATAAAGTACCAATGTGACTGGTAGACTCAGACTTGAGTCTGTAGTAAAAAGATTCTCTAATCAAGACAGAAGTTGTGAAGAAGATATATACACTGAAGGCAATATTTAGATTGCCTACTTTACATGTGGGCATACCTTCTGACACCACGTCCTCTTGCTGTTGAGACCTTTTTCCATAAATAAGAGAGGCTGCCAGGGTATTCTGATGCTCTACACTGCAGCAAGTTCTTCGTGTCTTTCTGAGTCTATATGCTCCATTATTTCTTGTGCATGTGCTTAAGTTTGGCTCCAAGCAAAATTTAATCTCCAATTTCTGCTGCAATATTACAATGAATTTTGGGGGTGGGAATTGACATTTCATAAGTTAATGTGTAAAATTAACTAGCTTAGTCTATTTTTTGCAATTACTCTTCTTTTTCCCTGTAGAAATTCTATCATCCAATCTTATATATTTGTACAAAATTCAGTACATTAAGATGAGGTTAATATTTATTTTACCTTAGTTGATGTAGCATTTCAGCCTTAATATTTAAGTTTTAAGTAGTTGAGTATAATTTTTATTTCAATGTGAATGGTCATTTGCAAAGTCACAAGTTATGATTAACTGATGTGGAGATAACTAGTGTTCTTGCAGATTCGAATCAAGAATCAGAAAATATGAGACTCGATCAAAGTAGGATAAAAGACTTCAACATTTTGTCTTAGGAAACCTTTCAAAAAATACTGTTGTGTTGAATACGTGTTTAGAGTATTTTCTGTAGACACGTGTGCAGGGTCTGGCGGGGATGGATTTAACTCTCCTCACAGTGGCCAATATAGTGCTTTGCTCTGTATTTGTGGCTAAAACAGTGTTGATAACACACCGATGTTTTGTTTATTGCTGAACAGTGCTTGCACAGTACCAAGGGTTTCTGTCTTTCCCACTCTGCCCTGTTCCCACCCCCACAATGACTAGGTCAGGGTGGGCAAGGGGTCGGGAGGGGATACAATCAGGAAAGCTGACCAAAGGGGTATCCCATACCGTATGATGCTCTGCTCAGCAGTAAAAGATCAGGGGAAGGGGTGGGTGTGTGCATCCTAGTTATGGTGTTTGTCTTCTCAAGCAACCGTTATGTGTGCTGAGGCCTGGTTTCCTGGGAAGTGGCTGGACATGTGCCTGCTTCTGGGAAGTGATGAATTAATGCCGCATTTTGCATTGCTTGCACATGTAGCTTTTGCTTTCCCTATTAATCTGTCTTCATCTCCAGCCAATGAGTTTTCTTGCCTTCTTTCTACTTTCTCCCCATCCTGGGTGACAGAGGACAGAACGAGTGGCTGGGTAAGAGTTTGGCTGTTAGCAAGGCTTACCCAGTACAACATGACCCAGTTTTATTTCCATCAGTTAATTGATAACTGTTCTCCTGTTTATGTAATCTGCAAATAGTGATCAGCTGAAAATAAAGTGATTTATTTATCTCATTCTTGTCAATGTTCTTCCTATTTAATACTTCATGGCCTTATTATAATCCCACTAATTCTGTAAATCTTTGCTTTCTGATACTACTTTAGCTGCTGCTCTACAGTATGAACAACAGAAGCAAATCGTTTGATCCACACCTTTCCATGTCCATATGTAAATTGCCTCTATCTTGGGAAAGCACACTTTGAAAACGCTTCAATAGCTAGAATTTATTGAAAAATGTAATGGAAAACAACATGCCATGGGCAATTTTCAACAGTTTTTAATAATTATTTTTAAAAGTATATGCTTTTTACTCACTCACTTTCTTCTGTTTTCCTCTCTTTAATAGTAAATACAATACAGTGAAGAATATCCACCACTCTTTTTTAACTTAAATTATTCTAAATTTCTTCAAATTTGAAATGAATCTTAGTCTTTATCTTTACTTACCCTTGCTTTAAGCTAACTCTTCAAACCATAAATAAACAGGTTCTAAAAGGAGTAACTGAGTATCAAGGTTATCAGGTGATTTCTCTTATTTCCTCTGAATAAACAGAATTTGATCTCCAGGAATAATCCACTCACTTTTTCTGATGACTGTAAAAAAAAAAAAAAGTTATAGAAAGAGTCAGTGAAAACTAGAACAGTCTGTTTGGGGCTTATCTGGAAAAAAAAGAAGATATGTGGAAAAAAATTGCCTTTGTGACATCAGAGATGGAATTCAATGTAAATTACAACATAGATGACTACACCTGACCCTGTAATTCAGATATGGCTCTTTTTTTTAGGTTTAGTTTAGTAAGAGTTTGTGCCCTAAAATTGCCTCCTCTTCCTCACTGACAAGGGGACCCCAGAACAAGAATCTCAAATATAAATATGCGCACTGGGGAGATGAAGCCAGCTGCATATGCTCTTGCATGCATATATTACCTTTGCAAATGCGCCAGAATCTCATTGTTTTAATGGGGAGAAAATGTTAACTCTAAACTTATTTATCGCTTGTTTATATTCATTAATTCTTAAGACGGTGTTCTCCCTGGGCAGCATCTGGTGGAGAATTCTGATACTGTACTAAAAATTGTCTTGGCTGTATCACTTGAGAATGTCACAGTTCCTGGTGGCATTTTTTCCTCTAACATTATAACATCAAAATCAAATTGAATCTATACCAGGGTTCCAGAATGGCACTTTTATTTAATTTTTCTCTTCCAAAGTATGTTTGGCCAAAGCAGATTCTGTTTTACTGATGTAATTCCTTAGGCCTGTACTCTCTTTAATAATTTGAAAAAGTTATGTAACTTTGGTTGCTAACTACAGGTCAAGGTTTAGTTCACTGTGTTAACATGTAAAAGCAAATGTGAAAAGAAATATTGATTTTCTCCTCCCCCAGACAAGCAAGGGAATTCAAGCAGAGATTGAACTGAAATAAGATTTGCCACTGTCACTAGGAACTCCTCTATGCAATAAGACATTTTATTTACTTAAAAAAAAAATCTAAAAGAAGTATTCCTATTTCTGTGACTCTCATATGATGTGAATTAATTTTTTTGTCTAATTGGAACTCAAACCCTTCTGCTTATTACTGTCTGTGGAATAGAGATGGAGAAACTGATTCCAAAACACTTGTCAGTGACACTTTTTTTTATAGAACCTGTAAGTTTACCGTGCTCCAATATTTATACTGAAGTTTTCTATCTTGAGTTTCTGAATTATTTAAAAATAAATAAAACATGAGTAAAGAGGTTCTCACAATGAGATTGGAGAGACAGTATTGCAGGGTTATATTAAAAATACCAGTAAGAAAAGCAATATTCTGACTGCTTGGCAGCGAAGCAAAGTTTTCATGTTTTGACAGCTGACGTTGTGGCTCTACCTTCCAGACTCTGCATGAAAGTGGACCGTTGCTAAATCATACCCAAAACTTCCCACAAACTTGCACTTTAGTCAACTCTTCAGAGAGTTTCATGGTTCCGTTCTCAAAGGTTCTGCACACCAGGTGCATGCCATGAGCCTGTGCTTCTGCCACTGAATACGAGTTTGAGCACAGTTGTTTCTCCTGGGTGCCAACAGGTCACTGGAGATGAGGTGTGAGAAAAGGCAGGCTGAGTATGGGTGGTTTGGAGCAGAAAGGAACAGCCACTCCACAGCTCAGAAGAAGTGCAAGGACCAAGGCCAGGGAGAATGAGAAAACAAAATAAGGCACTAGCAGGGGAAGGAACCAGGATAAGAAGGTTTGAAACAGAGGACTACAGAGACAAAGCACAAGCATCAGAACCTGACAGCAGCAACAGCAGTACCAAGCCTGGGTTGCCCCTAGGCATCCTCAATCCCCATCTTTGTCTCCTGACAACAAATACCTGGGAAATCTCCCAGTGTTAATAAGTATTCCCCCTTCTAGTCACTGCCCCATGTAGGGGTTACTAATATTACCAGGCCTGCCTTCACTTAAGTCTTCTTGCAGTCTTCTGAATAGTCGTTCTTAAGAGTTTGACTCCCCAAAAAGCACAGCTTGGTTCCAGAGGAAAAGAATTCTTGTCTTTTTTCTGCCTCAACAACAGTGGGTTTTTTTCATGTTTTTAAAAGCTAATTATAATTGATACATGAGGAGTGTTGAGATTGCAAGGTCAATTACTCAGAAGTTAGAAAAATGTCAGAATTAAGGTTGCTATACAGCCTTAATTAGTCTGTCTTAGATGTAAGTATTACCATCTATAATTACATTAGTGCATATAATTTTTTTCATAGCATTCTTTCCTCATTCAGTTCACAGACTGCAAATCAGGTTCTGTAATGAAAGAAGTGTATTTTTTTCAGAAAATAAAGGTACACAGCTAATGAAGCAGGAGCTGAAAGAAAGATTTAATAATTGTGGTTGCTGGATGCTTCCCAAAGAAACTGGATTTTATCAGAGAGTTCCTTTGTGGTGCTGGGCAAGTCACACTCATGCCAGTATGGGCTTTTCATCTCTTCTGTGCCCGGTTGCTCTAATCTGGCACTGGCGATTAACAAAATACAATGTGATCACACAGAGGCTGTTATCATAATGCATAAGTGAAGGGTGTCAAATTGGGGTTACATTTGAAACCTTAATTCTGTCTTTTCCTAACTTTTGATTACTCATGTGGCAATGTTTTACTTTAGTGTTTCTCCTTTGAATGCTTTGTTTGTGTGTTTCTTAGATATTAAAGGTAACTGGGCTATTTACACCTTAGTGTCAGTTTTGATTTTTGTCATCCTGACAAAAGAGTCTGGAACTGAATCATTTTGAATCATGACCATGCCTTTAACATTCAGAACAAATTTGAGTCAGAGCTATTAACAGTTGTGGCTAATTCCTACTTTTCCTTATCCTTCTTTCTCTTCTGTGGCTAATTCCTACATTTCCTTATCCTTCTTCCTTTCTGTAAAAGTGCAAATTTATTGCCGTGATAATGACAAAGTTAATGTAAACTGTCTAAATTATCTGTTAGTTAAAATTAACTAACTAGCCATGAAAGGAACAAAGTTCTAGAAAACACGGCTGTGATAAATCATACCTGACATGATTTATGTATAGTTGCTCTTGTCATATGATGGAGGAGATGCTAGGGTAATAGATAACAGGCCCATTCCTTTTCATTATCAAATACAAATGCTTTTATCTCACCAAAGTAAACAGTTTGTGGCTGGTGTCCTGCATCCTACCCCTCACTGTTGCGGCATTCCTACTGAGAAGTATTGCTGAAGGTATGTTGAGATGGTCCACATAGTATCACTTTCCAAGACCCTCTCTTGCTCTGTTTTCTGGTTTATCGATGTGCTCCTCTAAGAAGTCATGCAACTTGTGATAGTTGCATGACAAGGATGTTGTTTCTCATGGGCTTCTATAACACCAGCCACTGGTGAATGCTTACCTTGGATGTCCAGAACTGTCAGGAGAAAATGTATGTGAATATCATCAGGGTGAAGGTTTCTTCTATAGCTCTCACTCTGAGTGCCTAAGCAAGGGAACAGGCGCCAGCAATCTGCTTGGTCTTTTGGTTCAGCTCTCCTTTGGTAAGAAGTGCAGCGAATTTCCTGCAGCTGACAAATGAACAGTACCTACAGAAGATTCAGAATCTGGGGTAAGAATAAAAAATATCAGCAGTTGTATCATAGTCCCTGTCCCTGAAAACAAATAATAACTGTCTCTTTTACACTGTTTTTTATCAATGGATCTCAGGATGCTTTACAAGGTAAGGTTTTTTGACCATATTTTCTTTAGTGTTTTGTCCAGTCTAGCTTTAAATGTTAGTGTTCAAAAGTATTCTACATTTCCAGTACACTTGCAAAGCCCCAAGGCAGACAGAAACTGAAGAAGCATTTATCCACATCACATAAAACTTAATGATGAAACCATCAGAGGGTAAGGATCAAGGCACACTACATGTAGTTTCACTTTGATGATTACTCTTGCCATTTGAGGTCACATAGTCACCTGGAAACCCAGCTTAAACAGAAAAAAAAGGAGTAAAAACAAGCACAGTTTCAGGAATTTTTCAAAACTGAGTAGCCTTTCTATGTGCAGAAAATAGCACTTCATTTCTGAAATTAATTTTTAAAAATAAACAGTTATTTTGCTAAATTGTATAATGGAAACCATTAATGCTATTATTATATATGCTATGGTAATCAAAGTCACGCAATCAAAATGAAGATTGGTCTCAGCAACCGGAAGCATGTCAGACTAGTTTATCAACATATCACTTTCTCTTGCCATCACGATGCATGGTGGTGTTTTGACCAGACTTATGTTCAGCTGCTTTTGACTTCTGTAGAACTAATGGCCAGGTTGGCTTTTACAGCTTGTTGATGTGGAAGTAGCTTTTCTGTGCAAGGATTTTCCTTATACTTATTGTGAACAACATTTAACCTAAAAGCTTGTTGGATTCCTCTAACTGATTTGTCATATTAATCAAAAGCCTAAAATGTTGACTGGCTGCTTGGGTCAAAGATGAAAAATTAGTGTAGATTAGGAGTTTTCCAGTAAATCTATTTTTAAACAAGGAGAGGAAATTTACCAAAAGGTAAACTGAAAGAAAGAATTTGGTTTGAAAGAAATTAAACATCTTTTTTTTTTTACATTTCAAAACTGTTATATCCTTTACAACAATTGTAAGTGAAATTTCATTAATTTGAATTTCAGCTTTAAAAAATATTCTCCCATAATTTGTATGTAAATTGATTAAATCACTAAAAATGAAATAAAATGTATTTTCAGAATAAAAGGTTTCCACTTTTCTCATACTGTAGCATTATCATTACATTAAAACACTTTAGATTAAATTTTCATTTTTGTCTAAAAGAAAGTTTTGACTCTTAATGAGTTAAACCAGGATTTTCCACACAGGTTTATTAAGCATGAATTTTGCCTTAGGCAAAAATCGGACATGATCTACTTGATTATCAAAATTAAATCAGATTTATAACTGATGAATTATGCTTTTCAAATCTAAATTTTTGAAATATATATTTATTTTTCTGTTATGTTACAACAGTGCCACTGCAAGAACCCATGGTATCTAGAGATGGGCTTTATTAGTCATATTTCAGAATAAAATGCCTTAAGCTATCCTTAGAGTATCAGAACTCATGTGCTGTATAAAACAGCTATGTCTTATGAAATATTAACCCACAGCATGATACCAACATAGTGCAGTCAATTAAAAGAACAACATTATCAAATCAAATTCAACAGTCTGCATCTTTTTTAAGAAGATGAGAAATGTTTATACCTATATCAGAGTTACTAGCTAAATTTTGTGCTAGTACTGACAGATTTTTACCTCATTTTTAGAAAGTTTCCAACTCTGCTGCTTCTTGAAAAGACATCAAAAACCAAGGCAGGAAAGGCAAATGAGCAGGAAATAGCTTGTATTCAACTGATTTCTGCTCAGTTTACTCTGGTTAGAAGGTCCTCCCTGTGTCTTGATTTGACATGAGGATTTGAGATATGGATCTCCCTAGAGTTCTTTCACCCACTGTTTTTAGAAAACTCCCTCTCTTCTTTTTTCATGACCTTATTTTTTATATATGCATATAGTTTAAAAGACATTAGGAAGACCTTATATCTTGGTGGATATTACACCTAGTTGGGAAGATTAATTCCAGCCCGTGCTTCAGTGAGTGTGTAGGTAGTTATGTAGTTATGTATGGCTGTGATAAGACTAAGTGTCGTGGTTTCAGGTCAGCTCAGTCGGTAACAAAGCACCACGAAGCCGTTCACTCACCCCCCACCCCCTCGCCTGGCTACGTTGGGATGAGGAGAAAATACAAAGGCAGGCTTGTGGGTCGAGACAAGGACTGGGAGGGATCACTCCCCACTTATGGTCACGGGCAAAAGACAGGCTCAACTTGGGGAAGAAACAAAATCAATTTAATTGACTACAAATCAACACAGAAAACAAAACACAAGGGTATTAGGAAGGGAAACCAAACATCAGAACAACCTCCCCCCACCCCTCCCGCCTTCCCAGCTCAGTTCACTACCGATGCTGTCTACCTCCTCCCCCCGGCGGCGCAGGGGAATCGGGGATGGGGGCTGAGTCAGCTCGCCACACATTGTCGTTGCCGCATCTTTCCTCAGAGGGAAGATTCCTCTCTCGTTCCCTGCTCCAACGTGGTTCCTTTCCGCGGGCTGCAGTTCCTCACAAACTTCCCTGGTGCGGATCCTTTCCGCGGGCTTCAGTTCTTCCCGAACTCCCCTGGCGCGGGTCCTTTCCGCGGGCTGCTCTCCCGTCTCACACTGCTTCAGCGCGGTTTTTACCATGGGGTTACGGCCACCTTCGGGAGCTTCCGCTCCACCGTTCACCCCCCTGGGCTGCAGGGCCATCAGCCTCCTCAGGCTCCTCCTCCTCCCCCTCCACTTCCATGATTCCAGTGTCGGCAGCGATGTTCCTCTCAGGTTTCCCCCCCCCACTACCGGTTCCCCTTCTTAAATATGTTTCCCAGAGGCGCTACCACCGTCACTCCCCGCCTAGAGGCGGGTCCGACACTTTGGCGTGCGGGTCCAACATTTTGGCGTGCGGGTCCGACATTTTGGGGTGGCGAATTCTTCCAGCAGCTTCTTAAAGGGGTCGCCTCTGCAGCCCCCCTCCCCTGCCACCAAGGAAAACCGCGCCACACAAACCCATAACACTAATTTTATTAGTTACCTGAACAAACAGCATAAAGCTCGGTGCCTATGCTGCTTACTCAGAAGCCATCAGGAACCTAAACCTGTGTCTTCTGTTACACAGGTGGATGTGGCGACTTATCTATCATCAATCGTGGAAGCAGCACTACTAAAAAAATCTCCTATTTGAATCTCAGTGTGCTGTGAGTAGACATTCAAGAGATGCTACTGGCAAAGCAGGAGTTTTAATTGTCATATAAAATTAGTTTGATGAGGCTCAATTAATGTTTGTTAATCTCACTAGGCTTATGTCTGAACAGTCACTTTTAGTGCATTGAAGAAAGTCAGAGATTTAATTCAGCAGAAGTAGGGATCTGAGTTAACATTCTTTATCACTAAAATTAAAGTGTCTGTTTTCCAGTAGGGTTTCAGCTTGTTATCTTCTTTCCTTTTCACATGGCCTAGCAGAAGCGGGTGGTCTGGCATTAATAAAAACTGCCCTGGGGAAAACTCTGAAGAATCACTCCTTTATACACTCCTCATTTTATCTACTTTACATATTAATTCTCGGAGACATTCTTACACACATTGATATCAATACATTAGGGTGTCTAATTCTTATTACGTACACAAATCACTCTCTTCATTAACATCAAACTTACATTAGCAATTATTAGCATATTATCATAATTATATCATTATAACTTAAACTTGCAGATAATTTATTGCCCCAAACCAATTCTATCAAACAACTCAAATGTTGAAACTTGTTACAAATAGCATGCCTTTGTTTTCCTTTCTAGCCAACAAAGTTACTCTCTATCATGAGTTACTTTATGAGTACTAGGACAGGTTCGTGTGATGCCATCCCCATTATTCAGTTTTCTTACATGAAACAAGTTGAAATTTTCTTCTACTGGGCAAACAACAGCCCTGTTGGGATCAACAGCTGGAAGAGGTCTGACCTGTCACCTTCTGGTTAGTGACTGTCGTCCCAGACTAGGAGCAGATGCATCCACATACCAAAACCTTATGGGTCAGATGGTGTTGCCACCTCAGCTGTGGTGATTCATTTGAAGAAGAAAAATGCCTGTTAAGAAGAGATATAATCAAGCTGATCAAGAGAGGGAATATATCAGGGCAAGCAGAGGAGGCCCCCGCTTTGTAAGAAAGACAGAAATGTGATCTTCAAAATTATAGCATTATCTCAGTTCCTGGAAAAATGTTAAGTCAATGCCTCTTTGAGTTCACTTCCAAAGCCATGAAGGAGAAGGCAGCAATCAGGAATAGCTGAAATGGTTTCACAAAGGGTCAGTCATGCTTGTCCAATGTGAATGGTTACAATGAAATGGCTAACTACATGGACAGGGAAGACCGGTGTAATATACATTTATTCAAGGTATACATAAGATTGAATATATTAAAACTTTCAACATCTCCTCCCACAGCATTCTTATCTGGAAGATGAGAAAGTATTGGCTAGATCAACAAGCTGGTAACTAGGTTGAAGTTTGTCTCGTCAGCTGTATTCAAAGGGAAGTGCACATCCATTTCCAGTCTGGCTTGCATCCAATGACGGATGTTTCAGTTAACAACTCCAGGGACTGGTACTTGACAGAAACCTCAAGAAGTTCAACAGGCAGCAGTGCCAAGTTCTACACCTGGAGTATAGTAATCCTGTGGTATAGGATAGGAAGCTACAGGCTGAGTAATAGTCTTCCTGAAAGGCATCTGGGGGTTATGGATGATCAACACCACACTAGAGATGAACCAGTAGTGAACTTCCATTGCAAATAACAATATAGCCCTAATATATTAGAAGAAACATGACTATCATATTGAGGGAAGTTATGATTCCCTGGTAGCTGGCACTACTGAGGCCACATCTGGTCTGCTGCACCCAGTATCGGGTCCTCTTTTTCAAGACAGATGTGGAAAACCTGGTAGAGCTGCAACAGAGAGTCAGAACTGTGAGAAGCCTTGAGCATGTGAGAAATAAGGAGAGGTTGAGGAAGCTGAGTTTCATTAATCTGGTGTAGAGATGATTAAGAGGTGATCTAAGAGATGTCTGAAACTACTTGAATGGCAGTTATAAAGATGATAAGACCAAATTATTTTTGGTAGTAGCAAACAATAAAAGAACAGACAAAGGTCACAAAATATATCTTGGTGGTTCATGTTGGACATTCTGAAAAACAAAATCAGTAGGGGAGCAGTGCAGCACTGAACCAGGTTACTCAGAGAGCTGGTGAAGTCTTCAACCTTGGAGCTTTTCAAGATGTGTTTGGACAAAACTGTAATTGGTCTGATGCAATGCTGTTGAGAGCCCAACTCTGAAATGGAAGTTGGACCAGATAATACTCCGAAGGTACTTTCCAGCCAACATTTCTATGAGTCTATTTTAGACTTCTACAACAGTATGAAATGAATCATGCTCTAAACAGCACTGACTGCAATGATTTACACTATTAAGGAAGGTATGGATGAATTCTTTAGTCATAGGTGGTGATATCTTTAGAGACTTTGAGGCTAAGATTCATCTTTCTAAATGTAACTGTCTATAGTTTGAGCTAGTCACCCTCTACTCCCCTTTTCATCATTTGTAAATTACAATTCATTTTATTACAGATTAGTCAACCAAAATAAGTCAATTGCATCATAAATGTAACTATTTCTTCCATTGACTATAAAGGAGCCAAGTTTAACTAACTGAGGTATAGATGTCTACCTGTAGATGTGCTCAGTGGTTCATATGAATCCTACTATGAATACTTAAATCATCCAGTTAAGAAGGAAATTGTTTATACTGAGTCCACCTTCGTGATGGATATTAGCAGTGAAAGTGCTGGTTGCTTATCAATTCCCTAAAATGAAATCTTCATTTACTTTATTTAAAGCAACCAAAAAGTGTCAGTATGTATTGGATGTTAGTACTAAAAGCAGTGTATTAAACATTGCACATTGTCCATAATAGAGAAATTTTTACAAAGGCAGAGACAAAATTATTATTTGACTGATCATCATGCAATCACATATATATTTTAATTTTATTGGTAAAAAGATTAATGACCATTAGATAGTGAGATGACATTCTAAACTCTTAGGTAAATTTCTACAATCACAATTAATCTTATGCTGTACAGATTTGAAAAAGGCATTTATACTTTCACCAAGGAAACAAAGTGGTAGCCTACGAAATACACTATTTTAGAAAGCCAACATTCCTGCAGTGCAAGAATACCAAACTGCATATAATTTGGTTTGTTGCACTGAACTTTGGTTTGTTTTAAGGTGCTGGGTTATTGAAATGAGAAAGGAAAAACTTTCACAGTTTGAAGTCAGTCAAACAAATGTAAATAAAAAAACCCAATCCAGACAATGAGGAAATTCTTTCACATTTCTTTTGGACTTGTAGTATTCAATTGTTTGATTGTCTGTTTTCATCACTAATTGTAAAATTTTGTGGTAGTGATAACTGTGAATGTAAACATAGGCTGGTACCTTAACTTCTCATGTGTTCTTTCAATTAGTATTATATGAAGTCTTATTTTGTTTAAAAAAGGTAACACAAAACGAGAAATACATGCTGTGAATTAATGAGAGTCCAGTCACCAGTTGTTTCCAACTTAAATGTTTGTCAAGGTCACAAATGAGGTTCATAAGACTCTGGCGTACTGAAGCAGGTTGCCGCTGACTGTTATTTTTTACCTCATCTGTGCAGTGCAGATTTTGTCCACTACATCCATACAAGATTGTAAATATTAACAATGCATTCTAGAATATCTGAGAAAAATGATCCTCTGTCTTTTTTAGGTTCAATTTAGTTGTTCAGCTATAATGGAAAAGTTAACTTGGCAGCACAATCTTTAGGATACATATTTCCAGTTAAAACATCCCATTGGGATCAAGCAATAATGTAGCAGCTTTTAATGAAGATGTTTTGCATGAAATGTTTTGCATAGTTAACTAATATAAATAAGCCTTTATTGCATAAACTATGGAAATCAGGGAATGAATTAGACAAATGCATTAAAAATAGTATTGTGAAGGACACATTAAGAAAAGCAGAATAAGCAAATAAAACCCCCCAAAGAAATACAAGTCTTATTTTTCCTTCCTTTTTTCTTTTCTTAACTTCTGAAAATTGTTCTATTGTCCACCTCCAGTGTAGCTTGTAGATATATATCCCAAATCCAGCTCATTAGGACAACTGATGTAATAAAATAGAGCCACTGACCTCTAGGTCACAGATTAAATCATGGGACAGAATAATTCCAAACCCCTAAGCATGCATTATGGGCACACCCAGCTCCATACTAGAGCTAAACTTGACAGTGGTCTGCTGTGATTTAACCCCAGGTGGCAACTAAGCACCACACAGCCGCTCACTCATTCCCCCACCAGTGGGATGGAGGAAGAGAATTAGAAGTGTAAAAGTGAGAAAACTCATCAGTTGAGATAAAGACAGTTTAATAAATAAAATAAACTATGATAATAACAATAATAATATAACAAAAATAATATATCGTAATGAAAAGAAAGTAACAGAGAGAGAAATAAAACCCAAGAAACCCAAGTGATGTAAATGAAAACAATTTCTCACCAGCAACAGATTGATGCCCAGCCAGTCCCCAAGCAGTAGGCCCCCCACCAACCTTCCCCTTAATTTTATTGCTGAGCATGATGTCACGTGGTCTGGAATATCCCTTGGGTCAGTTGGGGTCAGCTGTCCCAGCTGTGTCCCCTCCCAACTCCTTGTGCCCCCCCAGCCTCCTCGCTGGTGGGGTGGGGTGAGAAGCACAAAAGGCCTTGGCTCTGTGTAAGCACTGCTCAGCAGTAATGAAAACATCCCTGTGTTATCAACACTGATTTCAGCACAAATCCAAAACACCCTCATACCAGCTACTATGAAGAAAATCAACTCTACCCCAGCCAAAACCAGCATATGGTCATTGTCATGTCCATATTCTATATTCATGATTTCATTTCCAGTGAAAGGAACTCTGAATAATAGCAGCATGCAGGAAACACAATATGCTACAGAGGGCTCCAGTCTGGGTAGTGGGGATCAGGAATACCAGGTATCATTCATCATATACTTGCAGAACAAGAAGTAGGTTATTGAAAATCTCTTTTTCAGTGGTGAAGAACTCTCTTGTATTATCTTCAAACAGTCTCTGGATGTGTAAATTGTGTATTCACACTCATATTGCCATTTGTTTTTGAAATTACTTTGTGTCCTTTCATGAGATAAGTACTTGTATTCAATAAAAAATATGTTCCCTATGCAGCATGTCCGGTAAAAGAAATTTGCTTTGTTGTGCAAATTCCATTCTCACTTTCACATTTGTACTAATGTGGAAACATTCCAGCTACATTAGTGTTGCAACTTCTGTATTATAGCACTGTAACATATCACTATTTATCTTTTTATATCCTTGCAAATCAAATCCTCAGCATTTCCTAAAGGCATAAGAAAGGGTATTCCAGACCGAGTCAGTGTTTCAGTGTTTTGTCTCCAAGGTGTGTATGGGGAATAACAGATACAGAAAATATATATACAAAGACACACATACATATATATACACATACATACATATATATATATATATATATATATATATTTGCAGAATATGCTTATTCTGGTATTTGTGTCCCCTCAATACTACCATTGAGAATGGTTTGTGTGTATGTAGATATAGATACCTGTATATACACATACATACACACACACATATATATTTATGTACTTTATAGGCATAAATATATTGCCTATGCAGGGGTGTGTGTGTCTGTATAATACTGAAGATTGTTCACTATTATTAGTTGAATTTTCTTACTTAAATCTGATTAGCCCTGGAAATGAATTGGCTCAGGAGTAAAATGGATACTGATGTATATGTATAATCCAAATTGTCTGGAGTAAAAATTCTTTGTCTTTGGATTATTTAACCAACTTTGAAGCATAGGCAGAGCAGGGCTCAGCACCTTCCACAAGTGGCAAAGAAATCCTGTAGCAGAGCACAATGATGATGAAAAGGTGTCGTGGTTTAACCCCAGCCAGCAACTAAGCATCACACAGCTGCTCACTCACTTCTCCCCCACCCAGTAGGAAGGGGGAGAGAATCAGGACAAAAAAGTAAAACTTGTGGGTTGAGATAAGAACAATTTCATAGAATAGAAAAGAAGAAACTAATAATGATAATAGTAACACTACTAAAATGACAGCAGTAATAATAAAAAGATTGGAATATACAACTGATGCACAATGCAATTGCTCACCAACTGAGGCCCAGTTATTTCCTGAGTGGCGATCCCCCCAGCCCCACTCCCCCCAGTTTATATACTGGGCATGACATCACACAGTATGGAATACCCCTTTGGCCAGTTTGGGTCAGCTGCCCTGGCTGTGTCCCCTCCAAATTTCTTGTGCTCCTCCAGCCTTCTTGCTGGCTGGGCATGAGAAGCTGAAAAATCGTTGACTTTAGACTAAACACTACTTAGCAACAACTGAAAACATCAGTGTGTTACCAACATTCTTCTCATACTAAATCCCAAACATAACACTATACCAGGAAGACAATTAACTCTATCCCAGCTGAAACCAGGACAAGAGGTTAACATGAAAAGTTATTAACACTATTCAGGAAAATCGTTTCAAACTGCTGTGTTCCTGCAGTCTCATAAATGGTACTTTTATCTGATTAGACCTAGCAACACAACACTAAGACGATCCATTAGAAGGCAAATACTTGCAACAGAAATAAATAGTGTTGCTACTTTGAGCAGAAGTCTAATAAAGATGTCTAGGCAGCTCCTTTGATTTCTCAGATGCACAGGAGCACTGAGATGAAGAACACCATTTCCTGACTGGAAGGTGAGAGTACAGAAGAGGCCATCAGATTAGTCAAATGTTGGGAGACCAGCTCAGATTTCGAATGCAATGGTCAGTTCTGGCATCAGAAGTTGAGACACACTTTGTATTCTATTTCACTTGTCAACCACTTCCAGTTATAAAACTAAACTTTGTTTCATGTTTTAGTCCTATGTTTAACTGTATTTCAGGAGCTGGTATGTACAGATACAGAGACTCTCAAGTGCAATTGGTTAGATATATGCAGCTGAAGGATGGTTAGATATCAAAAAAAGAAATGGGGTATAGAAGCTGGTCCACCTAATCCTATAACACAGCCCTATAACACAGATGAACATCTGCTATTTTAAGAGGGTCTGTCTGCAGACAGAAAACTATTTTCTTGGGAAAAGGTCATTGCGTTTGATATATTTGAGTGGTGAAGTGAAGAAGGTCAGAGTATTTGTGAGAGACTGAAGGAGTTAATGTCTCAAACATTGGGGTGGGGCAAGTTCTGCTTGACAACTAACTCGGCATACCAACAAACTCCGCCTAGCAAGGAACCATAGGTGAAAAGAAGCCCATCAGCACCCACCAGCAACAGGAGGGGGAGGGCGTGCTGGAGGGTGCACAGCTCCTGTTCTGTCGTGCTGTTCTGATGTGCTGAACAGGGCAGCTCACCAGGTATGGCAAAAGATCACTTCTGCAGGGAAGGTGAAGCTACTCCCCAAACGACCCCCAAACCCATGGCCCAAAGGCTACCTAATGAGCCTAATGAGTCCAAGTGCCACCCCACAGGAGGGGCAAGGGTGATAAAAGGACACAAACTGAAGCCCGATGTGTGCAAGCCCACTGGGAACTGGACCCCTCGGCTGAACTGCACCCCTCGGCTGACTGAACCAATGCTGGACCCAGGAGTGGTGAAATCTTGCTCTTCTCTCTCTCTCTCTCTTTCCCTTTTCCTTTTCCCTAATCCCTGCACCTCACCCCTTTAGACATAAAGCATTGACCAAGTCTGGGACTAGGAGTGGATTCAGCCGCCCCAAGGCTCCTCTCTGAGAAGGAGTTTAGAAAGCTAGGAGGTCCACTCTGAACCTCAGGACTCAATGGGAGGGTTCCCTTATTGTCTTCCCTGAACTGATTCCCAAATAAGCAAGGCCTGTAGTACATATTTGTTGATGTATCATTAGCATGTTACGCAGTTTACTGACATACTTTCATGCCAATTTTTGTTGTGAGCACACCATTTTGGTGGTGAGCATGCTAATTCTTGCTGTGAGCAAATAAAAATTGAATTTTGTGAGTTAAAGGATCCCTGGTGTTGTTCACCTTAATCCTGCCCTGGGAATCAGCAAGCCTGAGTCATTGTGCTGAGAAACTGGGACATGACATTATCAATGCAGCTTCCACGGTAAACTGTTTGTCCCTGTAAGTCAGATGTAAAAGTGTGTCTTTGGTAGAAAACAAAAATGAGACAATACTATACACTGGTTTGCCAGAACTTCTAAGAAAGATAATTTTCTATCTATATAATTACTAAAATGTAGCGAATATAAATATAATAGTTGAATTCTAGGCATATGTAACCATTTGGGAAGATGCTATCAGAGCAAATTACCTTCTTTAACAGAGATATGGTATATCTTTAAATTTTTATGTTCCTCTCTCATCTATATATTAGATGTTTGGAAATGTGTAACAAATACTTTATAATTCTAGGCCGATGGGATCAGTCACAATTCACAAAACTTCTGGCATCAGATGATCTGTCTTATTTAATCAGAATTATGAATCCATAACTGTTAAATTATATTTTCATCTACTTTCTTTTTTTTGTAATCCTGTGTAGATTAGGAGTAACTTCACTGAAGTAAGATGTCTCAATTCACACCTGGTTTATGCTGTTGCAGTGAATTTCCACCCTATTTAACACAGATACATATGTGGTAGACTTGAACCCCCGTTAGACTTACATGCTGGCAAACTTCCAAAAAAAGGAATTTTTATATATAATGAAGATATTGTCATGGAACATAGTGCTAATGCTGTGACATTTTGCAGTGTCTGATGTGTTAGGCTGGGATATTTTCTCTTAGGATTTACGCATCATGGCCAATCGAAGATCTCTGGTGGGTATTATTTGTTGCTGTGCCTTCATTTTTAAGAAGCAACTGCCAATGCCCAAATGAACAGTGATGATGCAGTTGGAGCTTCTCTGTCGTAGGATGTGAAGGTTTATAGACGAGTTTATAGAATGTCAAGTCATATTATCTGCTACATGGGGATATGACCTGACAGCAGAAATCAAAGCTTCAAAGTGTCATCCTGATACACTGGAGACGAGAGCCACTGACCTACCTTTTAGTGATATAAATTTGTTTGTAGTGATATAAAAATAGCTTCTACTCTAGTTACAAAAAGATTACAGCTTGAAAGGTCAAGAAATTTATAATAATTCCTGAATAAAAGTTCATGGGCATGAGGTGCAATTATTTTACTTTCCTGTTGTTAATTCTCTTTTACCAATACATAACTGTTCTTCACCAGGTTAGTAGGAGGGGCATTATTATAGCAATGACTTGGGGCTGGTTTTGCAAAGACAAGAGCAACAACAAACTTCTATTTAAAGCAACTGAGTCTGAAATTAAGACACCTGAGTTCAGACAGCTTTCAGGTAGTGTTTGAGAATGGAGACTGAAGGAGTTAAGTAAGGCATTGCTGTCACCCACCTCCAGTCCTACATGTGTCTGATGGCTTTATGTTAGCTGTACAGTCTTCTCCTGTGCATTCAAAAGTGGAGTTCTGCTCACACCAATGCCTAACCTTTGAAGTACTTCAAGCATGTAGAGGACTGCTGTCAACAGTGACATTTTCCAGGAAAGTGAATTTTGACATCTGAGCAGTCCTGGTTTCTTCTTCACTAGTTCCCCTGGGGTCCATGGTGTAGCTGTGTCTCTGTCTGCGTTTTTTATGCCACACTTATTGTAGCAGTCCTTGTACACACCATACATGACACTTCTACCACTATTAGCTCCATGCTTTGAGAGTCTATCCAAGGAATAAGAGACCCAGATCCATTCCTTCCTTTGAAGGACTTAGAGCTAATGTCCAGGCTGATATCCTTTTTGTCACCTTTCTTTGAAGTTTCCTGCTTAGAATGGAATAGAACTGGCATATAACTGCTATTTTAAATGGTTTGACTTAAAAAGTATTTGGGCCAGCATGCTGTATTTTATCAGGGTTGCTTTTTAACTTAGTTTTTAATTCCAGGCAGTAAATTTCACTAACTACCCCCCCTCCTCTCCCCCAAGTACCTCTCTCTCTCTCTGAAAGAGCAGCAGTGCTAAATCAGACCAAAGGCTTGCCTTTGATGGTGGCCAGCAGCAGATGTTCAGGGAATGAGTGTAAGAACAGGATATGCACAGAGTGGTACTTTCCTTGCTTATGTTCTTGCAGCTTCTGGCTATCTCTGGTTCAGAGACCTCCTGAACTAAAGCCAGAGGCTGTAATCAAACCACCATGTTTAGTAGTCCTTGGCGGAGCTTTCCTCCACTAGCTTGCCTAATCAACTTTTGAATCCATTTATAGTCTTGGCATCCAAAACATCCTGTAGCCACAGGTTCAACAATCCATTTAACTATTGAATGACAAAGGTATTTCCTGTGAGTATTTCAGAAAATTTTCTTCGTAATTCCATTTTTATGTTGTCTCATTTCCATGTCATCAAAACCACAATACTATTACCCATTTCATATTATTCATGTTTTTACAGATTTCTGTTATATCTGTGATCTCCTGTCTGAGCTTAAGTGTCTCAACCAGTTTAATATTTTTGTAGAGAAGACTTACATGTCCTTCAGCCTTCTAGTGACATAATGTTCCTCTTCATATGAGGTCACCAGAACCCCATGAGGTTTTCAAAATGTGAGTGCACCAGTGATTTGCATATACTCATAGAGATACACAGTTCTCAGTTCCATTTCAGTTCTGCTCTATATTCCTCCCTCAACAGTTCTTGACACTGTCTTTTTCACCACAGCTATATATTAAACTCACACTTTCAGAAAATTATTAACAGTAATTTTAGGTTTTTTTAATCTGGAAAGTCTAAATGAACTTCAGTGCATACAAATTTTAAAGTATACTTTAATGAATATATTTTAATGGAAAAATGAAATAAATTAATATAGAATGTTAATGTAAACTAAACTGAAATAAACTTAATATTAACTAAAAGATGCTATTTTCTTTTTAGGACTCGAATAATACAAACTATGGTTTTATGGAAATCAAACCTACATTTTTTGTTATGCTACTCACAATACACAAGGATTTTAGAGGTCCAAACAAAGATCAGCTCCCTTTTAGTACAAGCATGACCCAAAAATTCAAGCAAAATTTACAGATTAAGACAATATGAAGGAAATGAAATATTATTGCACTATTTTACAGACAGAATAGAAACAGACAGTGAGTTTACCAGACCAAAGAAAAACTTTAGGAGCTACCTTTAAAACTCCTGAAAGTCCTAGCTGGTGTCATATCCATAAGACCATCCAACCTTGTTTAAAATCCTAAACAGAACCATGTCTTTCCTATCTGTTTCCTTTGTTAGAAGTATTCATATCTTATTACAGGGAATATCCAGAACTAATTTGCAAGCTTTTTGAGTTTTCCTAACTTCTGAATGATCAAAGTTTGTAAATGGGTTTCCCTGATTTTTCTGTTACAGGACTGTTATGGGTTTGTGTGGCGCGGTTTTCCTCGGTGGCAGGGGAGGGGGGCTGCAGAGGCGGCCCCTTTAAGAAGTTGCTGGAAGAATTCACTGCCCCAAAATGTCGGACCCGCGCGCCAAAATGTCGGACCCGCCTCTAGGCGGGGAGTGACGGTGGTAGCGCCTCTGGGAAACATATTTAAGAAGGGGAACCGGTAGTGGGGGGGGGAAACCTGAGAGGAACATCGCTGCCGACACTGGAATCATGGAAGTGGAGGGGGAGGAGGAGGAGCCTGAGGAGGCTGATGGCCCTGCAGCCCAGGGGGGTGAACGGTGGAGCGGAAGCTCCCGAAGGTGGCCGTAACCCCATGGTAAAAACCGCGCTGAAGCAGTGTGAGACGGGAGAGGAGCCCGCGGAAAAGACCCGCGCCAGGGAAGTTTGTGAAGAACTGAAGCCCGCGGAAAGGACCCGCGCCAGGGAAGTTTGTGAGGAACTGCAGCCCGCGGAAAGGAACCACGTTGGAGCAGGGAACGAGAGAGGAATCTTCCCTCTGAGGAAAGAAGCGGCAACGACAATGTGTGGCGAGCTAACTCAGCCCCCATCCCCGATTCCCCTGCACCGCCGGGGGGAGGAGGTAGACAGCATCGGTAGTGAACTGAGCTGGGAAGGCGGGAGGGGTGGGGGGAGGTTGTTCTGATGTTTGGTTTCCCTTCCTAATACCCTTGTGTTTTGTTTCTGTTTTGATTTGTAGTCAATTAAATTGATTTTGTTTCTTCCCCAAGTTGAGCCTGTCTTTTGCCCGTGACCATAAGTGGGGAGTGATCCCTCCCAGTCCTTGTCTCGACCCACAAGCCTGCCTTTGTTTTTTTCTCCTCATCCCAACGTAGCCAGGCGAGGGGGTGGGGGGTGAGCGAGCGGCTTCGTGGTGCTTTGTTACCGACTGAGCTGACCTGAAACCACGACAAGGACTTTCTCCCACAGTGTGTCTCACCAAGGAAACAAGAACAAACTTAGTGGTAGAGAACAGAGGAGCTTGGTCCAGGTCCTTCCCACCTTGTGCATATTTTCTGGATCACTGATTTGATACACCATATATGTTGCATTTGATTCTGGCTCACATCAAATCATGCCACTGCTTTAGCAGCACCTACCCTGGGATCACTACCCAAAAGATATTTTCTTGAAAGACTCTGGACCAGAAATGTAGACAAATATACCCAGCTGGAACACAAGAGAAATGTATTTATGGCTGGAAGTACCCATTTAAAGAATCTGTAGCCTATTCACTAGTCTTGCAAAATGTTCTATGGTATATTTGACGGCTATAAATGTCAGGGGGACCCAGCTTTGTAGATTTTCTCTGGAGAAAAAAATCCCAACAAAATCACCTGTAGCACTCTGTCCCATGGCACCAGCACAGGACACTGGGTTATTTCTGATTCATGCTGCAAGAATATTACTCACTAAATTGCTAACAGTATTTCCTGCATTGCTGGTATACCTTTGGAGGAGACATATCTACAGTAGTCATAATATCTGCAAAGGTCACAGACCAGGGCAGGAATTCTACTGAGGTCATTAGCAACTGTTTGGAGGCTTTGTGGAAAGATTTATACCAATGGATATTTTGCTTGCTGTGAAATTTAGCCTACTATTCTCTTTGTTTCTCACTCTTGCCTTTTTCTAGCAATATTGGAAATGTGCCAGTTCTGTGAGAGTTTGCTTTCCTTCTCTTGACTGACACACATACTCAGTTTGAAGTGCGAATAGCTCAAAAGGTGATTTTAGGATCAATATAAATGAAACCGACACTTCTCTGATGGGGAGTTCTTTGTTCCAGATAGAAGTAGGAGTGGACAGGCTTGGAATATGGTGTGGCATACTATGAATCACATCTTCTGTGCTGATATTTTCTTTGACTGATTTATTGGATTGCTAAGATTAAGATATAGATGTTCTATGTAATATGTTGCTCTATATACATGACTGTAAAATCATGACTTGTAATAAATCCATTCATTGTTCACCTTTGACTTTTAGGTCACGCGACCTCTTCCACTAATTCATCTCCCTCAGACTTATTCTACTATTACAAAACTATGAAAAGCTGCCATCCGTCAGAAGCAAGCAGCTGTCTAATACCTTGTTACTTTCTTCTCAGATGTAGAATTGCCTGCTTTATAAAGCACCCCATTCAAGGTTTATGATGAACCAAGACCAGAATATTAATAATTTGTCCTGGCATAAAAGTTTAATATTTTTAAGTAATGTAAAATCTCACAAAAGTGCTAATTTTAGGAAGACAGCACTGAATATTATGGGAAGTCATTTTGGGGCATGTTAAAGCTGAAGGTAGAGTGAGGGAATTCTGCTTATCATTGAAGCTGGCAGGTCAAGATCCAAATTCAGTCTGAAACTCAAATCTGTGTGACTGCCAAGCCGAAGCCAATGAGCCCCACCTCTCAGTGGGAATGTGCTCAGTGCCATACTGTGTGTGGGTATGCATTTCTGACTGTCTGGTAACACCGTGGATAGCAAGCCTGTGACTGTCTGCTTTTCCATGTGAAAAGAAAATGTGCTCTAAATGGATCAAGTACCAAAGAAAAACATAGAACAGCAGATAGAGAAAGAGAAATAAAGGATTAATTAATGGCAATAACAACACTATCATAAAAGGAAAAGACGTTGCTACCAAAGGTGAGTTTTAAAGCATGATTTCAAGAAGGCAAAAACTGCTTTTTGCAGTTGTGCTTCTGCAAGTGATACAGAAACTCTGGGTTTCCAGTAATCAACTAGGGACTCTGAGGAAGATATTAGAGTCAAAAATAGAATCAGTGTAATATTCTTACCAAAAAATGCTAAATGTGGGTGATTTTAGTTTGTAACTTATGGCCACTTAACTGTTAGGCAATTCACAGGGTGTTGGTCACTTTAATGTTGCAGAGCTGCCATGTATCTTTTCCATCAGAACAAGCATACTAGAAATACCAGGCTCCCATAGGAGGCTGTTGAGATCATTCAGACCCCAGGTGGCAAGAAGGAATTAGCAGTTTTATGAGGATTCTCCTTGGCAGGCTGTAAGTATTTAATTGACATTTATAACCATTTTTTATCAGATATGAAGATTATCTGAAACTTCTTTCGCTTATACTTAGTAGTATTTTCTGCTTTCATCCCTACCAAAGGATTGCTCCTCTGTTGTGCTCAAGTTAAAACAAAACCAAGATGAGTCAGCTTTGCTGGCCAACTGTAAAAAACCCCTATACAATGGATTCCTCTATGCCTAGTAAACTTTCTTGATGGGACCTAATACTCCCTAGGCATCATTGTCTCCTCAAATAGCAAACAATTTCTAGGATAAATAGCATCCCCATTTTACTATATACTGAGTTATGTAAACAATCACAAAGATGATTAAATCAAACAGGACTAAGACAAACGGTTTTGGGTATCTAGTGTTAGCCAACAATAGCTAGAGCAAAAGTCTACAACTCAGGCAGGAGCATAACTTCTGCACGGACAGCAAAAAGTTCACTGACTGAAGGATTAATTTGGTAAATGTTAAATAGAAAGTGAATGAAGAATAAGTAGTTACACACACAAACACATCCATATTTAGTCACAGACATATTATGTATCTGCAGAGTTCAACAGGCTAATAAAATAGCATGATGAGCTACTCATTGTGAATCACGGATGGAATTTGCTTCTTCTTTTTCCTAGTGTGAAGTACTAGGAGTCACATCATAGTCTGCATGATTTTTTCATTATTCAAAATAATTCACTGAATGTCTCGAACAAGTAATATTTCAGTGTACAGATTTTCATATTTATGAATATTCATGTATCATTTACTGGTTTTTAGCTTATTCAGAAATTCAGATTTCATCTGTTTTGTTGACACATTTAGACGTATAGATATCTCTCTGCACCCTGTCTAAAATTCACAATTCATACAATCGGATTTCTGGGGCAAATATTTGCATCAGAACATTAAAAATATTCTGCGCATTATTATTCTGAAAGAACATACGTAAAATTCTCTGGATACTGTCTTCAGAATATGTCTTTGAATAATTTTCTCTTTTTGCTTGATTATTTACAGAAAATGTATAGAAGCAGTCCAAATAAAAATTGGATGTAAACACTTTCCCACTATATCTCTCCTCCTCTTCCCTGTGACAGCAGCCTTATTCAAAGGTTATCAGCATATGCAGTGCATTGTGGATGGAGTGTTTTATAGCCATTATTAACATATGTAGGTAAAGACCCAAAATGAGCAATCAAACTTCAAAATGAGATTCATCATTTCCCCTTGAGCAGCTATTCTTTGAACTTTTTTCACTTACCTTTTCATAATTTAACTTGGTATTTCTATCCATCCACCCTAGTCAATGACTTGTTTAGGATCCAGTCCTAAAGAACTTTAGGATCCACTCTTAAATTTATGTCTCTTAAAGGGTCCTGTAGTTGCCCTTAATTCAACACTGATTACTCTGTTGTGGCTATAGCCCTTACTGATGTGGGCAGAATAAAGAAAGACTGAGAAACTATATGTTCATTTTAAGAGTTCTCATCACACTCAGATCAGGGTAGATGAGGCCTCATAGGCTTTATTTTCTACATAGATTACTATATGTTAATATATGTGTGGCAAGTAGATACAATTAATAGACTGTTGTTGCTGTTTTATCAGGAGACAAAATTACACAAAGTGCCACTTGTGAAGGCATGTCTCAGGTACTGGCGTCTAAAAAAGCTTGGAGAACTTCACTGGACTTCATGTTTGCCTTTTCTATATCAAATATTTGTCTAATCCCCTTTCACTTTTTTTACAATACAGCGATGACATTACATGNATTTCTTTTTGCAGATGTATTTTTGGCTTCTTAATTTATCTTCAAGGGAAGCCTAATCCAAGCATAACAACAGAAAAATTCGTATTTCAAAGTCATATGTCATGGAAGGTTCTATCCTGGGTTTTAGTCTTATCCATTAAAGAAAGATGAAATTAAAATTTAGCTCCAAATATAACACTTAAGTCTAGATACAGTAATCAATCTACAGACTCATCTTTTTAAAGCTTCTGTCTGCAAGAACACAATCGTTATTAAGTGATACATCAAACACAAAGAATAATATAAAATTAGCTCTACCTGAATAAGGCCAAAAGTCCACCTTGCCCAAAAGCCTGTCTCTCACATATCTGTTCATATTTTATAAAGCTATATATGATATTCTGGAAGATACATGATCTTCTGTCATCACAGCAATTGATTCCCTGACAAGTACAGAAGTCTTACAAATGAGGAACCTACAAATGTCAAACTCTGTGTTTTGTGACTGGATCCATTTCTGGCCAAGAGAGCACGACTGTCCCAAGTCCCAGGTGAGAATGACCCTTTCTCTGGTATCATCTGTCTACATATAGAAATGTATTTAAGAAAACTTTTTGCAACCACAGAAGAAATCACACTGTCTACTGTTGAGGGGTCGTTGCATCTTTTCCAATACTGCCATGCTCAACTGCAATTCCATCTAACAAAACAGAAAGATGGGTGATATATTTTTTGCCTCCCACAAATACTTATTTTATTACAGTTATACATGCTGTTTTATTTTTAGACTTTGGTGTTTTTATAGACCTTTTTCTCTCATATTGTTGTTCCACGTTTCACTTACTGTCATTTTGTCTGCTTATCTTTAAGGAAGCAGTTGTTTAAGTTGTTTTTCTTTCCATTTTTCCTGTAGAATTATTCTCTGTGTAATTGTTTTTTTTTTCCTTTATTGACATTGGTGGTGTGTTTTAAATATCTTTTTCATTTATGTTTTCATTTGTAACAGTTCTGTTTTACATACTCTCACCTCTGAGCAGAAGACAACTTACTAGGAGAACAAACCTCCCTGTCACTTCTTTTTGATACCAATACCAAGATAATGTTAAACTTTTTTTACTTTTTTTAACCCCTTGTCCTTTTCTGTTGCCTTCTACCCTTACTTCACCATTGTTGTTTTGGTCCATTAAATTTATTTTCTAAGCAAACAGTCCTTAAAATTGAGTGAGGGAAAAGGTAAAAAATTAGCCCCAAAAATTCAAGTTCTGTATTGAGAGAAAAAAGTTTTTAAAAGGTAGAATTATAGGTAGATAAGTAAATAAAAAAATGAAGATAAAATAGACTTTGGCTATATTAACATTTTTTTTAACACAGCTAAGTTCAAAGTCAAACATGTGAACAGAGAGTATAGATAACAATTTTTTCCAACTGTTTTTAAGAATCAATGGCTCTGAACAGGATTGAAATTTTTGTGGATAACTAGTTGTGTCCGAGCTGCTGTGTTATGCCATAGCTAAGAGGGAAAATTAGACCTTTCTTTATGTATGATAGGAAATATGATGGAGTAGGAAGATGGCATGGCTTCTATAAATGACTGTAATGAGACTGGAACACCGTATCTGGTTCCAGTATCCTTGGTTTGTAATTTATATATGAACAAGCTGGAACGGATCCAGAGAAATGCCTTACGGTTGGTCTGTGGTCTGCAGAACCTATAGGGTAGCAACAACCTAGTGATGCAGACCCTGTTTGTCTTACAGGGGAACAAGAGGGGACTTAGCCTATGGACAGAATGATGTGACCTCTTGGTGCTTCAGTTCATTTTGGCCAAATTGAAGAAAATACAGT